>JAXQQM020061516.1:0-52540 GCA_034641835.2 Pinus albicaulis | reverse complement strand
GGCATTTCCATTAAGTTAATAGTGTTGGAGCCTTCATAAGAACCCAACCCAAGGGTGAAGTTATACTCCATAATATGATTATCATTAGCATCATCCACAAATGTTTTAGCCAAATCAATCACCTACTTTGTCTTGCTCAAAGTAGGACTATTATGAAACAAGTCTGCATAACAAAACAACTCCTCTCTCAATAAATTAATTTCTTCAACAATGTCATCATACATATTATTTGTGCTAGTATCTGCATCAAGGTTTGGTGCCTCTATACTTATCTCAGGAGGGGCATTCAAAGTATTGGGTGTGGTATGAAGATTGAATAAGGGGTATGAATCCATTAAGGAGGAATGCAACAAATCTACCTTTGTGGCATGCTTGCAAATGTTGCCCCGAATAGACCATGGGAAATCAAAAGTGATAAAATTTGTGCGATGCCATATGATAATATATTCCTTATTGGGTTTATTTTTACTCCTCACCCAATAAGTGTGAGATATTCTATCACGAGGCCTGCAATCACTGTTTGGAATTCTTCTAGCTTTTTTCATTGATGATTCAAGCTACATCTATTTCTTGTGGTTGTTCAAATATCCTTCTTTTTTCATAATTGCCTTGAATCGATAACATGGATCAAAATTTTTGAGGAGAGTATAGAATATCCAATCCATCCTATGGTAACATTTCTTTCTTCTATCACATAGAAAGTTTGTCTTGAGATTACCATGGTATGACTCCACAACATTATTTGTCTCCTAGTTTACATGCAGAAAATATCGACAATGTTTAAACCACATCATTAAATGGAAAAAATCAATTAGTAAATATATGTTGTCCTTATGAAACAAAAAAAGTACAACACAAAATAAATAACATGCAAGCTTGTAAATCTTGTCACTGACAATCCAGTTCTTATGGAAATAGTCTAAAAAATTCTCCTTAGTTTCTAATTTAATGAAAAATCCATTGATTGCATTATCTACTTGATGACTAAGAAAATATTTCATGATATGATCAAGTTCATTGAACATCTATTTTGATACTCCCTAATCGATTAACACTATTTTGACATTCCCTCCTTACATTCCAAATACACAAGTTCACTTCACATTTGGTGATTCTCCTGCCACATTTAATTCATTTTAAGTGAGAATTTTTTAGAATGAATGCAACTTTCAATGTCAAATAATAATATTGATGTTACCTCAAAGCAATCATTTCAGCTGTAACATCATCAATTATGAACGCATTGACCCTCCAATCAGGATGAATATGAAAGAACTTATGCATGAGATTCTCCAGCCATAGTGCTATATCTTGTGATGTATTACGTGACATCACCACCCATGCAATCGGTACCCCACTTTGTTTCTCATCAAACACCTCAAGCGTGTACAACTGATACTGTCATATTAAATATAATGAAGTTGAATTTTATTCATTAATAATATTGAATCATTATAACCAAAATGGTTTTATTAAAGCAATCATTGGAAAAAATACTCGCCACATATTTATTTTTATTGACCGTTGAGTCTCTCGCAATCAATTTATTGTGGGATGACTTGACCATAGTTTCCAACATCCATTTTTTTTATATTCAAACTATAAAAGAGATCTCTCCACCATTAGCATTTTAGTAGAAGAAGAAATCATTATGGTGTTTTTGATACCCGAGATTAACACTCATTTCATCTTTTCTATGTTGTTGATAATTTTCTGTCGTCGAAAAATTATAGATGTTTACAATATCTTTTATGCGTAAGAAAAAATCCCTATCTCTATTTGTAGAATCTATGTCAATATATTTCATAATATGGATTTTACAAACATAGTCAATTGGCAGTTGGCGAAAAAACAAATTTCTAAATAAGAAATGAGGTCCCTTGAAAGTCTTGCCTTCTTATAAGGAACATCATCACCTAACATGTTGTGTTTTCCAAAATAAGGCCATCCTTGCCCATCTTCATGATCATACATGTTGTATGTTATTACTGTTATGTCACGATCCTGAACCATAACCTTTACGATAAAATGTCATTGAAAACCCCTCGTTTTGGCAATTGAATGCCTTGGTTTGGTTTTCCATTCTTCTCTCTGATCATATGGACCATATGAGGAATGATAGCTACAAAATGAATTTTGAAATGTCAGCACATATGATAAATGATAAAGCACTATTAATATGAACATATAAACAATTCTTTTCTAAAATTCTTACAGTTCCCATCACAAGGAAACACTAGCTGTTTTTCTTGGGGGTTTACTTTCTTGATGTAGAAAGGAACACAAAGCATCTGGATTTGATTCCTCTCCTTTAACAAAATCAATAATTCCTTTTTTGGGAATTTTTTCAACCCGGTCAGTATTCATGTGTTTTTTGAAGACTTCAGACCAAACTAAATCTTATCTGGAAAACATTATTTTCTCTTTAGGCTATTTCACTTCAAGACCCATGATTATCTTCCATTTCTTTTCCATGTTCTCTCAATATGTTCCAAAAATGTGGAAACATATTAGGAATATGAATTGATGCAAATCTATAACATAGGTAAAAACACACTTTAAAATTATATATTTATAGTAAAGATGTGGCAAAATTACCCCTTGGGTAAGAAATTGATTTTAATGAACGATCACAATAGTTTGACTAAATATTTAAGTCAACCTACACTCATTTTCGTATAGTTTGACAAAAGGGGCATCCTAACCCTACAAGTACAAACATTTTCAAAGACTAGTAGGATTTCAACTTGGAATCAAAATAAAATCAGCCTTCTATTTTCGAGACTCCAATTATCCAACCCTAGAATAATTGTACAGCCTTATATTTAATGGTCTCCAATTATCTAACCCTAACCCTAATTAGGGTTTGCAATTTCACATTTTCTCATGCTATATATACTAATTATCTTGTATTTTGTTTTTCATATCTCCATATTCGTTGGTTTACATGGAGATATAGGAATCAAATGTTGGTTTTATTTAAGTTAAGGCCACAATGGTTCGTTTAATATTTATTTTATCAATTAACCATAGTGTCTCACATGAGAAGAATACGTTTTGATAAAAAAAAAAATTTAAATTTAAGGTATCAATTAACCATAGTGGCTCACATGAGAACAATACATTTTCTTTTATTTAGATAGATTAAGAGTTTGGATTAAGAGTTTGCACCACAGAAAATTTGTTAATTGAAAACTAGTGTGTGAGTATTTTCAAAATAACGTGAAAATGAGCTCATCTTCTTGAAACCATTGTTAGGATGAGCACATTATATACCACTTTAGAAGTTGGTTAATATTCTATTTTGATTTTGTCTTACCAAACATTTTTAGATGTTTCCTACTGATCCATAATCCTAAGTGGAATGTATGTGTTATTGTTATCTAGGCCATGGTGGCCAATGATAACTTAGGTCAATGATCACTTAGCATGTTCATAATCATGATAGCCAAGACAACACTAACACCTAGTTCACTAGAATTGGGATTTTTTTTTTTAGTTCAGTAAAAATAGTTATTGCAACAACCTCTCCATCCAAGTATTTCATCTACCTAACAATACATTGAATCTATGTAATGATGTCTACATACATGCTATAAATCTATATTGTACTAGATTTATTGAATAGTGAAAGGATATATCAAAAAAAAGTATATATATATATATATATATTATTTTATTTTATTTTTTTCGTTACATATTTTGGGGTTTAGTTTAGTTTGATATATTTTTCTTGATATTCAATTTAGCATGAATCAAAATGGTGTTTAGCTTAAATAACATAGATCTTATATTTTTTGAGTTAACTAGTATTAAAATTATTTTGAATTCTGAACTTATTTTTCCTCTCAGTCTTTGTTGTGAGCTTCTAATTTAAGCTAAAATATATTTATTAAAGATATTTATAGTAAATATGTGGCAAAATTACCCCTTGGGTAATAAATTTAAATTTATGAACAATCACAACAGTTTGACTAATTATTTTAGTAAACCTACTCTTAATTCTCTACAAGCAAGATGGGCTACCTTTTTTAGGGAATTCCATTTTGAAATTAAATGCTTGAAATGTAGTTAGAATAGAGTTTTTGATAGGTTAAGTAGAAAACTTCATTGTATGTATGGAATTGCATCTAGTCAAGCTAAAAATTATTTCAAATAACATATTAAAGATTTTGGTTTGAAGGATATATAATATTTATTTTTATGGAAGCAAGCAAAACTTCAGGACATTAAGGAAAAACAATGGGGATATGATTTCAATGAGAAGGGGATGTTAATTTATAGGGGATGATTATAAATTCCTAACCAACAAAGTCTCAAGCAATTAATCTTGGATGAGAGTCACAAGGGCGATTATGATGCTCATCCTAGGTACCGAAAATTAATTACAACCTTGAGAAAATACTATTTTTGGCCTGGCATGAAGTCTGAGACTATTGATTATTTGGAAAAAATGTTTGGAATGCCAACAAGTTAAAACTGAGCATCAACACCCTGCAGAGTTGATGCACCCTCTACCCATTCTTTATATTTTTAGAAAATATGTTTTTAGATTGCATGAGTTGCATAAAATGGTAATATCGGATATAGACGTGAAATTTACATCCGCTTTTTGGAGAGCCTTGTTTTTTGGAATGGGCACACATAAAATTTAGCACCACCTACGACCCTCAAACGAATGGATAGACTGAGCGGGTAAAAATTTTTCACGAGTAGTCTTTGATCTACCTAAGAGCTTTGGGACCATTGATTGGTGGACGAATCTTGAGACAGGGTAACACTTGGTAGAAGCTCAACGATTATTGAGAAAATTAATATGCCAAGGATAGAGTTCACATAGGTTATGACCATGGGTTTGGGTCTATGTGCATTTATTTTACCATAGATATTTCCCAACTTATCAAAAATTTGATAGCGCACACGGCTGCTTATGAAACATATTCTAGAATTACATTAATGTCACATTAACGTCAGATTAATATCATAGTAAGGACTAGGGATTTAAACATTATATATATTTTAAGTAAAAAAAACAAAAAATAAAGGGCCTTTGTTAGGTTCATTACATATCCAGTTTGATTCATCGTCACGATAGGATCCGAGAAGTAGATTTGGCATCCATATTATTTTGACAATGAAGAACACTCGACAGTTCGAAACACATCAACTAAAAAAGTCTCATGTGTTTTTTTGTAAAAATTTTCCAATATACTAAATATGAATCACAAAAGCCTCAATTAAGAAATTTGTAGGTGTTTTTTTTGTAATTCATGTTACATTGATTTTTTTTAATCAATAATTTGAAAGCTATTTAAAACAAACTTGTATTTAGTTAATTTTTATGATTTTTCTTAATTCTGACAATGTGAAATGTATGATGAAGTAAGTATTATAATATTTGTCACATACTAATGTTTAGTAGTCATTTCCCCAAGAGGAAATATCAAGTTCAATATGGTAGACATTGTAATGTCCCTGTTGATTCGACCAAATTACATAAAAATAAAATTTAAAATTTAATTAAAGCAAATTAAAGTAAAAGAGTTAATTTACTATTGGTATTTTTTTAGACTCTATATTTTGAATAAAATGTTTTAAAACATAATATTTATTAAATTAACTAGTATGGACCTATCTTAACCACAGATATAGCAAGAGCCAAGAGGATCAAATCTCTTCAGTTGATTTTTTTTAAGTGTAAAATTTGAACAAAATTTTTGCACCTCAACAAATCTGATATATATATATATATATATATATATATATATATATATATATATACTTTTTTCTCTATAATATTGATATAAGATTATGTTGTTTCATATCTATATGGAGAGAGATTATTCATGTATTATTATACTTTAAATTGAATAAAACAAATATATATATATATTCATTTTTGTTTTTTATTATATTTTTTATTATGGTTGAGAGTGGGTGAAATATTTTTACCAGTACTCATTATTGTGACCATTGATAGTGAGAATATTGATGTTTTATAATACTTTTGATTAAACAAATGAAACACCTATATTCATTTTTTTTATTTATTATATATCAAGTTTTTTTTTATTGAAATATATACATTTTTTAATTTTTTGAAAGAGACATGTACACAAACATATTTAGTAGTTCACAATTTTTAGACTCTAGATTTGAAATATAATATTTTAAATATACATTTTCATTTTAAAATATAATATTTAAAAAAATTGCTTTCTTTTTTAACTATAACTGAAAATGAAAACATCTTATTGAAAATTTAAAAAAAATATATATATATATATATATATATATATATATATATATATATATATATATATATATAATTTTGATATATTTTACTTACCTTAAAGTTAGCATGAATCAAAATTGTGTTTAGGTGATAACGTAGATCCCATAATTTTTGAGTTAAACCGTATTAAAATTATGTTTTAGTCCAAACTTAATTTTCCTATCTTTTTGTTGTGGGATTCCCATTTAAATAAAACATCTTTATTAACCTTAGATTTAGTTATGACTAATTGAAATAAAATCTATAGTAAACATGGGTTAGGATAAAGTTATGGGAAACCCCATGCTCAATGATATTTTTTGAATTCTTTTATAGTTTGTTTATGTTAATTACGTATTTAATTAATTATTATTATTTTGCAATCTATTATATTATATACATATTTTCTTCTTAATCAGTGTAAATATTGGTAGGGATCAATAAAGATTCATCTAACTTAGGCTCTACCAAACTTCTAGAGGGATCAAATCTCTTAATATTCAAAACTCTTTTTGAGTGAGAAAATTGAAGAAATGTTTGCGCTTCGAGACATTTAATTCCTCTTTGTTGCTGGTAAATCTAGATTTAGATGTATCTATGCTAATGTTATTTTTTAGCAACAAAATAATAAAGTATTTTAATCATAAGAATCTCTCTCTCTCTCTCTCTCTCTCTCTCTCTCTCTCTCTATATATATATATATATATATATATAATTTATGGATATGGTTGAAATATTCATGCATGATTTTTAGATGTTTTTGTACTGATATTTTATTCTTAAGCATTGAAGGAAAACCAAAAAATGAATATGAATAAGATATAAATAAATATACCTAACACATGTTACTTCCATATTTATTTATGTGTTTCTCAAGACTTATTTGTGGACTTAATTTATCAATGTATCTTAATGTGTAGTGCTACTATTGAATATTACCTACCTCCTACGTCCTTGTTTGTGAGCAAGCAATTAATTTTTGGACTTCACTTCTTAATTTATTTTTTATTGCCAAAGAAATTGCTTATAAGATTTTATTTTCCTACTAATTGTCACTAATTTAGCATTGACCAATGTAGGTTATAAATTTTTATGCAATTTTTTGCAGATAATCTCAAATTTGAATGACATGGAATAATATGAACGTTGAAATATTTTACTTATGGTAGAAAAATATTTTTTGTTTTAAATATTACATATAAACTGAATATAAAATGAATTTTACACATAATTTAATATTGATAGTATTATTTTCTGTCAACTCCATTCTCCACATTAAGAAGTGAACAAATGACATATATACCTCATACTATATTTTTTTGACTTAAAATTAAGGTGAAACTGGAATTTTTAATTTATCCATAGTCCCAAGAGAAATGTATGTGTTATTGTGATCTAGGTCATGGTGGTTAATTATAACTTAGGTCAATGATCACTTAGCATATTTATAATCATAGTGGCCAAGACAACACTAACACCTAGTTGAAATGTCGATTAATTGTTTTTCAATCATTGATCCCATTTGTGTTTTGTCGATAGTTTTTCTTCATCGGCGACACTTGATATGCTCTTCCTTCCTTCTCTTTTTTTATTATGAACCTCTTCGGTACTTTTCTGCCTCTCCAGCCCTCAGGTCCTGGCTGTCATGCATGTGACCTTTCTCCCTTTCATCTACGAGGTGGGTAGTTTTCGGCCTTAGGTTTTGGGTTTTACATGTTGCTTTCCACCTCCCTCTGACTTCTTCCGTGTGTCTCCCTCCTATTAGATGACTGTTTCGCTGACCTCACCATGAGTTCTAATAATGTCGATCTAATTTACAGCCCAAAGGCTGGGTTCGTTCTCCCAAGTCAATTCGACTTCATGCGCAGAGCTACCTCAGTTCATTGTACTTACCAAGGTACTCAAACTGATCATCCTTCTTCGCACTCCTCTTCTGTGCATGATGATGCCTCTACTCCCACCAACGATGATCGTACCACCCGCCTTTGTAATGATATCCCTGCCTCTGATCGCAAATACAAGAAAGCAAAAAAAGGTGTTAGTGCTAATCGAAATTCTGTTAAGCTCATTGTGGGCAAGGATATTGCCATTTCTGAAATCCCTAATTACTTGGATAATGCACTGGTGGGTCGTTTGTGTGGTCAAATGGCTTCCCCTGAGGCTATTCAAGTCTGGATTAAAAATCACTAGAGTCTAGTGCTGGGCTACTCCCCGTCCTTTCACCAACTCTCGCATGGTTGGCTTCTTCTCAAACTTGTCTTTGCTGATGATAAATTGAAACTTTTGAACCGAGTGTGGAATTGGGGTCCTGCTGGTTTAGTTCTTCAGAACTGGGACGTACATTTCAATGTCGATAATGCTCCTCAACATCTATAGAAGGTATGGGTTCTCTTGCTAGGCCTCCCTTAATTTTTTTGGCAACGCCCCTTGCTTGAGGCTATTGGAAACAAGATAGGCTCCTTCATTTCTCTCGAAGAAGATTTGGATTCGAAATTAGATCGTAGGTGTGCAAAACTTCAGGTCAAACTGGACATTTGAGATGGGCTATACGAAGGAATTTCTCTTGAATTGCATGGCAACTCTTGGTTTCAGAAACTTGATTATTTGAAATTACCGTTCTGGTGTTTCTCTTGCAAACAAGTTGGCCACCTTGCAGCCCAGTGCCCTCGTCCTGACCTCTTGCATCCCAGATAAAATTTTTCTGGAAGAAAGTAAATGACGGCGGTGCAATTTTACGCAATTCTGTTTCATACTCCAAGCATGAAGTCTCGGGGGTTTAAAAGGAAAAGGCCCAGCCAGAAGTCGTCGAATCTGCTATAAAATCAACAATTCTAGATGTTTCGAAGCCTTCAAAGGACTCGCCCAAGAAGGTGTCTACCGTTGACACTACTGCTTCCATAGGTATGCTCCCTTGCTCCATCACGCTTATTTCCTTTGAGTTTATTCATGAAAATGATTATTTATGAATAGTCATGCCTCCCCCTCTGCTTCCCTTATGTTTGTTCATTCTCCCTCTATTTGGGTTTCTTCCTCCTCCCCTCCTCCTATCCCCCCCCTCGGAAATCTTCTTCTCCTACTACCTCTGCTCTCTAGTCCTCGCTTCCCTCTTCCTCCTGTGTTTCCAAACTGCATTCCCAATCCTCCCTTCGTAATATCTCTGCTGTAAAAGGTGGTCTGGTCTCTCACCTAACACCTAAAATCAGTCTTAGATGCAAATCACACTTGTCCAAAGCTCAACCTCAAGCCTCTGTGGATATCAATGCGGGGAGACAAAAAACCATTCAACGGGCCGTTGGAGCTAGGAAACAACCATCGAAGGGTCTTCCATGATCTTTCTCTCCATGAATGTGCGGGGTATTAGGGGTGCCCCTTCAAACATAGCCCTCAAACGGTTATTTCAAACCGTGTCTCCTGACGTTATTCTCCTACAAGAAACAAAATTTCAGAGGTCTTCTGTTGTGGATTTTCTTTCAAGCTGGCTAAAGCACTGGTCTTTTACTTCCATTGACCCCGTGGGACAGGCTAAAGGGCTGGTGACAGCTTGTATCCCTTCCATCTTAGTCTTGTCCTTGTCATGCCACCAGGATTATATTCTTTCATCCTGCGTTGACCAAGTGTCGGGGTCTTCCTTTTCCTTATTCAATATTTATGGTCCCGGTTCTAATCAAAAATCGTTCTGGTCATCCCTGTTTTCCATGGTTCCAGCTCTTTCCCAGCCTCTCGTCATGGGAGGTGACCTAAATTTCACCCTCTTTCTTCAGGAAGTATGGGGTGAGTCTACTAGAGTAAATCCTCTAGCTCCCTTCCTGCTATCCCTGTTAGACTCCCATAAACTTGTGGATATTAAGCCCCTCAAGCTCTCTCCTACATGGAAGAATATGCGTAAAGGAGCCAATGTTGTTGCTAAAATAATTGACAAATTTCTTATTTCTCAGGAATTTTTTTATAAGAAGCTAAGATTTTAGTCCTATATCGAATCGGGTGGTTTGTCTTATCATCGCCCCATCATTCTCTCAATTGATGCTCCCGAAGCTAAGCCTCGCTCTCCCTTCAAATTTAATCTGGCTTGGCTTTTAGAGGAGGACTATATGTCTTTCATCTCAAATTCTTGGATGCATCTTTCCTCTGATTCCACTATTCATTTTATGAAACAATGGGCCACAAACATGGCCAAAATAAAAAAAGTAACGAAGAATTGGTTCCATAATTTTCGTTCTAGCCAACTTTCTCTTCTAAAAAAGATTGAAGCTGAGCTGGCTTATCTTTACTCTTCCTCTAATGGATGTCTCTCTTCTTCATAACTGGATTCTTTAAAATCACTCGAAAATAAGCACCATGATCTACTTTTAAAAGTGGAACATCTATGGCGATTAAAAAGTCGCGCAAATTGGATCCAAGCTGGTGACGAAAACCCCAAGTTTTTTCATCAATATGCTTCTCACGGACGGAATATAAATACTATTCGAGAAATTATGGATTCAAACAATATAAAAGTCAGATATTTCAAAGAAAAAGAAAATGTTGGCATTCAACATTTCAAAAATCCTTTCTTTGCTCCTAAAGGATGTCCAATTCAGTAAATCTTACAAGCTCTAAAGTTGTTCCCCCATTTAATTCTGGAAGATATGAATGCCAATCTTACAAAAGTGGTTGACGAAGAAGAACTAAAATTTACCCTTCGATCTTTCAATAAATATAAAAGTCCCGGTCTGGATGGTATGACTATAGAATTTTACTTGGGCTTTTATGATCTTCTGAATGATGATCTACTGAAAGTTGTTAGGGAATCCCAATATTTTGGAAAGGTTTTAAGCTATTTAAACTCTACCTTCATTGTGCTCATCCCCAAGAAGCAATCTCCCTTAACCTCTGGGGATTTCTGTCCTATTTCCTGCTGCAATTTGATATATAAAATAATCTCTAAAATCATAGCTCAACACATTAAGCCCATTCTCAACATTATCATCTCAGAAGAACAATTTGGTTTTCTCCATAATCGTCAAATTCATGATGTTGTGTCTTTAGCTCAAGAGGCATTACACTCTATTCATCTAAATAAAAAGCATTCTTTTGCACTTAAGTTGGACTTATAAAAATCTTATGATAGGGTCAATTGGACTTTACTCTACCTCTTATTAACGCAGATTGGGATGAATGTGGATTTTATCAATTGGATCATGGGTTGTATTTTATCAGCTTCCTTTGTTGTTTTGATAAATGGTGCTCCTTCAAAAAATTTCCACCCTTGCTGAGGGCTCCGTCAAGGGTTTCCTATGTCCCCCTTCATGTTTCTCTTAATTCTTGAAGCTTTAAGCCATTTTGTTAAACAAGCCTGTGTTTCTTGCTCTTTTAAAGGTATTCACATATCTGGATATGAATTCCTGACTCATGTCCTCTTTTTCGATGATATACTTCTCTTTGGAAGTGCTTCAAAATAAAATGCCTCCTCCCTTGAAAAGATGCTGGATCTATATCAAAAGGCCTCATGGATGCTGATAAATTTTGAAAAGTCCTGTCTTATCCATAACATCTCCTCGACTCCTCTTTTGGATGACCTCAGATCTTCCTTACCTTTTCCTCTTTCTAATTGGTCAGATGGTTTTAAGTATATGGGTTTCTATCTCAAGCCCAATTCTTATGGTTTCAAGGACTGGATATGGCTCTACCAAAAAATTGAAAATCGTATAAAGCTCTGGATCAATAGATGCATGTTCAGAGGTGGGAGCTTGGTCCTCCTAAAATATGTCCTCCAAAGCAACTTGGTTTATTGGGCCTCCATTACGGCCATCCCAAAAGACATCCTACATAAAATCAGGAAACTCTATTTCTCCTTCTTATGGACTGCTTATCAAAAGGATGAAGGTATCTCCTTATCAAAATGGACATCGTTAGCGCTGCCCAAGGAACTTGGCGGACGGGGAATAAAAAATCTCCCTATTTCCTATCAAGCTTTAGTTGCAAAATCTTTATGGATACTTTCAGAGAACCCTGGTTCACTCTGGAGTCACATTTTATGTGCAAAATATAAGAAGGGTACTTTTGTCACATCTTGGTTTCATCTTCAGACAAAATCACATAAGAATGGCTCTATTTGCTGGAAGGCCTTCGTACAAGCTTTTCCCTTCATTGGTTATTGGTTTGCGTGGAATATTGGTAAAGGAGATCAAGTTCGGATTGGCTTGGACCCATGGGTTGGGGCTGGTAATTCTTTTAAGCTTTCTCAAAGGCTTCGAAATATTCTAAGCGCAAAACATATTCTCACTATTGCAGATGCTGCCTCTTCATATCCACAGGCTTGGGGTTCTGCTGGCTGGAAATCGACATCTTCTCTTCACCTTAATGAGGAGGATTCTCTTGAATGGTCCTCTTATGTTCTTCTTCCGGTGAATAAATTCATACACCTAGACCAGGATGCAGGTGACACTCCGGTTAGGACAAAAAATTGAAACTCTAGAACATACTCAGAAAAACTCAACTACAAGGGTTATATGGAGGATCTCTCTGCTGCCGAGAAATAAGAATGGTGGAAACTCATTTGGAAGACACCTGGGCATTTAAAAGCCAAACTTGTGTTGTGGCTGGTCTTCAAAAACAAGCCCTTAACTTGGGATAATTTACAGAAACGTGGATGGGTAGGCCCAAGTAGATGTCCGCTTTGTGGAACACGCTCTGAATCTGGTCCTCACCTTTTCCTCTTTTTCTCTTATGCAGAAACGGTCTGGTCCATTTCCTCTGATGCCTTCTCAACCGTTCACTTGGATGATGCAGAATCCTATCTCGCTCATTCATACCAATGGTGGAACCTCCCAGAGGTAAGTGCCTATGCTGCGATACCCTCATTATTTGCTTATGGGATTTGGTGGGCTCGTAATTCAGCCATTTTTAATGGGATTCTAATCCCTAAAGAGCTGATAGCTTCCTTGATTATTCAGTGGACCAAGGAGCATTCGAGGCCCCCAAAAATAAAAAAATCAAGGTCTCTCTAGCCCCCCATCATCAATTATGCCATTCCATGGGCCTTCTTCGATGGTGCAAGCTAAGGATCCCCTCCATTAGTTGGTGCAGGTGCCACTCTCTTCCTCCCCTCTCGAAGAAATTTTAAGATTAAATTCGCTCCTGGTCAAGGTTCAAACAATAAAGTTTAACTCGCAACTCTTTGGGCTATTTTAATTGTTGTTAATAGCAAAGGCATTACGGAGATGCAGTGTTTAGGTGACTCTAAAGTTGTTGTGGAGTGGGCTTCTGAGCGAGCTCGAATACTGGCTCCACACTTACAAGCAGTTTTGAGAGCCATTCAACACCTCTTTTCCAAATTATCCTCTCTCCCCTTCAAACATGTCTTCAGAGAATTAAATGAAGAAGCTAATCACTTATCAAAACAAGCTTTGATCTTACAGCCTGGTCGTCTCATTATCACCGATGTTTCCTCTGCTATAGAGGAAGTAATCATGGTATAGTCTTTGAACAACACATACTTTTTGGAAGTTTTGATCGTATTTTTTGTTTTTCTTTAAATATCCTTAATGTAAATCAACAAATCATAAAGTCTGATTCTCGCAACTATACAGCTCATGGAGCATTGTAAAACCTTTTTTGGGGCGGGTCAGTTATTCCAAGATGAATAAAGATTTTTCTTCCATGGAAAATATATATATACGCGTAGTCTACCGAGGCCGCGTTTTGACCCAGAATCCGATAATGATTTCCAGAAAATCCAGCAAAGATTTGCCGAGAAACTTGTTTACAGTTGTTAAACATTAGTATTTTGAGTGCCCCAGGGGTTTTTGATAGTGTTGAATCCATTTCCACTATCAAAAATGGATTCCAAGCACTGCAACTACCTGATTTTTAAAAAATTAGTTGACCGGATTCCGACAGATTTCTGCCATCCGGACCAAAACGCGGCCTCAGTAGACAACTCCTATATATATACACACTATTGTATGACCCCAAGTTTTAAAACGTTACGTAACCCAACCGATACGAATTTTCAACAGTTGTTTTCCACATGCCTGATGACAACCGGAGTTGACCGGAAAACATAGCCACGCCTTGAAGATGTATGTCGATGCTTCGAACAACGGCCGAAAAATGGGTAGGAGGTGGGATGGAACGATGGTGAGGTTTCTTGGTGATGGTGGAGGGAGATTAAAAAGATATTTCCCTCTCGATGTAATGGGTGGGAGTTGGTCGTTTTCGATAGAGGATCCACCTAATTGCAAAGACGACGATGGAAAGGATATGGGTGTCTGCAAGGTCGTACAGGACTGTATGTGGATTTGTGCTTACCCTGAAACAAAGTGGATTCAAAACACACAAGTTTTGTGTAGTAGCATCAAAGACCAGATACTTTTTCCAATAGCCTACCTTGAAATCAAATGGAATCGATTACAAAAATTGCTATAAATTCCAGATGCAACTAAATCGTACTCGATGCCACTGTCAGAAATGGAGTAAGCTAACCATTAGACGTTATGACCTTTGGATTTTGTGCCTTCACTTTGCCAGCGAACGTCCTCCGATAACTTTAAATTTCTCTGTCAACCCTGATTGTTTGTTCCGTCCGCTGTCCATCTTTGTGTCTAGTCGTTTGTCAACATCCATTGATTCACATCTCGACGCCATCATCCATATCTACCATGTCATCCCTGTCCTCTTTACCATGGCAAGTATCCAATAAGTTGGGTGCCATAGAATTTATATTTGAAATTCAAAATAGTGGCAGGATTTGAAATTTGAACTAATGAATAATGAATACCGGAGCAGCTCTGTGGCAGGCGCCTGTTCGCCATGGCCAAGTTTCCCACTCTCCCTTGTACTGTGAGTAAGTGGGAGGATGGACATGCATAGATCGGTTCTATCACTGGGATGGCATCAAAATTAGGTGAAGCAAAGTGCTATCTCGAAAAGTTTAACATAGATACTATTCTTCAATTGGAAGGTTGTTCTTATTGTTGTGCAATGATGCACACTGAAGTACATGAATTTGCCACAGAGCTTCAAGGTTTCCCATGTGCCGGAACAAAATTTCAAAGGACTTAAGAAGGAGGGATTCGACTGTTTCCCATGGGGAGATGTTCGTGTGAAAATATTGGTAGACTTCTGGTTTACATGTTCGGCCCGAATATTGTATGAAATCAGAGGAATAATGGTAGACCATCGTTACGATGATATCATTAACTCTACTGAGGATATCACTAATTTTGTTCTCCATTTGCATGTGACAAGGGGGTTTCCTTATCTTTTAGAGCTTTCTTATGAGTCTGAAGACAAGATTTTTCATGTTAAATGAATATTTGAGCTCAAACTCCATTAATTTGAGTCGTGGTGTTCAAATTCTACCACCAGATAGCGAACTATTACCACTGATCTTTGCACCTCGTCTTCCACCTAGCTTTATATAGTATTTCCCTCTTTCGGTAACCTTGCATCATCAACACCTAGATTCGATTCATTTAATTTATAGGTACTACTTGATATTATTATGTTTGATTGTCAGCTTTAGCATATATTATTTTTGCAAAACTCATTTTGGTCTTTTGCAAGTCTGAAGTTTTCTTCACTTTATTCAAGTCTGTGAACATGCCCAAGTCGAAGCCCCAAAATGTTGACAAATACCTTCATATTGCTCCTGGTAAAACGTTATTCATACTCGCGGAGGATGAGGCAAGATCTCAGTATAGGAGCAGTTACCCAAACCAAGTTATATAAACCAAATTTGAATGATATTTTTTAACCTCTGAATTGAAATTAATGTGTCTAATGGCGTTGTGAGTGCTAGTCTTCTAAGTTCATGAATGATGTGAAAAATCATAAATAGAGTGGCAATATTCAATGCAAGTTTTTTAATTTTAATTTATTTAATTAAAATATTTTAATTTAGATTTTTCTTTAATATTTATTTTAAAATAATAATTCTTTTTCATGTTGTAATAAATATTTAAAGAAACCATAATTTTTTATATATAAATTATATTTTTAAATATATAAATAATTTTAATATTTTATCGAGTTTTTACCATATTTAATAATATAAATTATAATTATTAAATTTAATTATGTAAATATTCATTTTATTTTATTTTTTTAGCTCGAAGATTTATAAAGGCCAAAACATTAAAATGTTTATAAAAATTTTTAAGTCTTTCTAAAATTGTATCTATACAATTTGATTTTTAATGAGTGATTATTAAAATTATTAGATTTAAAATCAATAACTAGTATAGTGAAAATTTGTTTCTTATTATCATTGAATTCCTACAAGTCCTTGGAATTTTGGTTTGTTAAATTGCATCTATTTAATTTCATTTATTTTTAATATACAATTGACAAAAATATAATTTCAATCTTCAAGTGGAGAATAATGAAATGATAAAAAATATTTTTGTATATGACAAATTACTGTAATAAAAACTGAATATTTTATTTTAATAACAATTTTATAATAATATGTTGCTAATATGTGATGATTAAAAATATGTTAATTCAAATAAATTTTTAGAATAAATGAGATGAAAAAATGTTGTAATTTATCAATAAAAACTATTAACATTGCCAAAATGAATTTCATGCATGGAAAATCTTAGTGTTTGGGTCCACCACATAAAATAAACTATGAAACTCGAAAATGAGCAATACTCAATATTATGAACTTGTGAAGCTGATTCCTACCCTTGGATAATTGAATCAAATTATCTTTGAATGATAGGGAGGACTTGGAATGGTCGTCATATCGTCAAAGGGCTATTCTCGACGCAGATATCATAGGCGAAACTATGAAACTTTACTCCTCTTTGAATATTTTCAATGGAAATATCTTTTTATCGAAAAAGAGAAAGGTATCTTGATATATCATCAATGAACTGTAAAGCATGTTATGTTAACTAACTTGTATCATTTTTGAATTCTCTAATTTATAATACTTTTAATACACATTAATGATTTATTTTGGTGCTTGTACATTGTATTCATCCAATATTATGAACAGTGGTAAATATTATAAATGGTGTGAATAAATATTTTGTTTTAAGTAGTCTAACTAGTCGATGGTGACTTTGGATTTTATTGCCATCTCGATGAGACCCCTCGAAAGGAAATGATTCTTTCCCATTTGAATTGCTTTACCATATTGACCTAAGTTTTGACGTGGTGACCGAGAAGAGTTGCGAGATGACCGAAAATTTCACTCCATGATAGTTTACCCAACGATTTTCTAGGCAGTCAAGGATTCTGACATTGGTGTACTAGTGAGTTGCCACAATTGTGAACCAGAGTTGCTACAAATTTGAACCGAGTTTTGCAATAGTCAACTAAAGAGTTACCACAATGGTAAATTCTGGAACAAATATTCTTAAATGATTGTAAACGGTCGAACAACAAGTTGTCTGTGTTAAAATAATGAGTTAGCTGCAACAACTAACCAATAGTTTCACAGTAATTATTATGATTTTCTACAAAAATCTACTAGCCAGTTCTTGCATAGAAAACTAGGGAGTTACTTTAATTTTATACTTTTATTTTTATATTCAAATTATGTTTCATTATTATTTATTATTATCTATTTTACATTTGTAAGTATATATCTACCACCTTTGCACGGGCTCTTATATAATGAAATACATATTTTATAGCCTGTTCTTTTTTAGACAATGAAGGATGGACAGTATGAAATATATGTTATAATGATAATGGAAATGGAGAATTAGATCTGAATAATAATAATCAGTATAAACATTATAAAACAAAATAAATAAATAGTACATCTAGTTTTACGTGGCCTTCAGTAGTTGACTAGTGCGAAATACATTGGTTAGCTTATTTAGAGCTCATTGATTGGATTTGTTAAAGAAGCTCGATATTATTTCACCACTCGACAACTAGTTGTTGGCGAATTACTGCTGACTCTACGGTGTAGCCGGTGCGACAACTCGTTACGGCCGTTGCAACAACTCAGCTGGTTGACCAATCGACAACTCACTAGTTTATCATTGTAGTAACTCGTTGGTTTACCATTGCGGAAACTTGTTCGTTCAAATTTGTAGCAACTCACTAAATCATAATTGGCAACTAAGTTCACTATTGTGGCAACTCGTTGGGTCACGGTGCGGAAACTTCGTTGGTCACCATTGCAACACCTTTTAGGTCACCATTGCGTAACTCCTTGGAATTAGAAAAGTAATAAATCAAGTCAAATGGGAAATAATCATTTCATGCAAGTCTCAAGACAACACTAACAAATTTGAAACATCGGCGAATACACTCTAAAACAAAGATATCCTATCTCACACACATGCATATCTATTGATACAGAAGACAATACAGACCTACAAAAAAAAAACATACAAATATATTAATCAAAATCTCACATAAAATTTGACTACAATATCATTCTAAATCAACGAAGTTAGTTATATAATGTGCTTTGGGGATGTTTCCTGCTGGATTATTCTTTGAGGGATGGTTTTCATTCAAATTCTCCGAATAAAATTAAGCTACAATTTTATATGTAGATATTACATTGACTATAAGTCCTTTGGTAATGACGAATACCATTAAAATGCACTGCCCCCCCCCTTCATTTAAAGATAATTTGATTGAATTAGGAAAATAGATTCACAAGTTCATAATCTTGAGTATTGTTCATTTCGAGTTTCATGGATTATTTTATGTGGTGGAGCTAAAACACTAGTATTATCATGGATTAGTCATTCAACTGGAAAGGTTAATAGTTTCGTTGATAAATTAACTAAACAATATTAGATGTAGTCAAGAAAAAAATGAGATGTGAAGTCCATGTTACTGATTTTTACATCATTTGGAGATACTTTGATGGCACAAGCCAAGATTACCCTTCAGTATGGAGGTGGGAGTGGTTCTATTCTTGGATTAAAATAATTATTTCATATTAATTATGCGCTAAACAAAGGCTTCAACATGAATGCGAAATTTTTAACTCTACGATATCTCTTTCAATTCTCTATAAAAAAAATTCTAGCAAATATCTAAGTGATAATGATGGACCCTGAAAACAATTATAAATTAGACTACCAACATATAGTGGTGGGAAAAGAAAATAAATCTTAACTATTTTCTTTAAATCATTATTTCATCTTTTGCAATCTTTTTAATGGTATTTCAATAAACATATACACAAATAATTGAATAAAAATTTTATTAGCTTCAGAAGGCCACTCTTTTTCCACACTCTTGTTGTTCTTGTGATTTTTTCACCTATATGAATTCTGAGGTTCCAAAGATATGGAGTTGCACCTTTAATTTTTCTTTTAGTGACAAGGATCATACAAATTATTTAATGGAGATCCATTTTTAATGTTCTTTAATTGGTGACATTTGTCTGAAATACTTAGGAATTTCTCTGTCTCTATATTTTATTCTATCTTCACATATTTTCTTAAAGAATAAAAATTTTTATTTTTTCTTTATTAGATCTAATCATTACCTATTCATTTATAAATAATAGTCATTTCCAAAAATTTTAGCAAAATATTGTGTCAATTTATAAGAATAGAAAAAATTGAAAATAATGTTTTGGTTCGACATTTTCAGCTACAAACCAAATCCACATGAATGACAACATAGATAATAACATACAATAAATATTTCTTTAAAAATATGTTTCTCATTAAAAAATTGGGTTTTTCATCTCATAAATATCATAATAAAAATCACATTCAATTCTAAGGCTTTCACATCTTGTAAAAATACCATTTAAAATAATAAAAAAATACCCTACATTCTTGGTGTTGGAGGTGTATACATATTCATGTAGTATATTTACATCTCATGAAAATGTCATTTAAAACAAAAATTACATATACAATGTGTATATAGGTGTTCACATGTTAGGAGAATGTCAGCAAAAATTAAAACCTATAAACTCCTTTTAAAGATAGTAATGTTTACCAATGGTAAATATACAATTTTATATGTTTAAAATATATTTGATTATAAATATAAAAATTAATTAATTTTAATTTTTATTATTAAGATTTTAAAAATTATATATATATATATATATATATATATATATATATATATATATATATATATATATATATATATATATATATATATAATCTAAAATTAATACACATTTTCTTTATTAATTATTATGATAAGTATATTTTTAAAAGCAGTATTTATTTTTTACAAATATATTTAATAACTTTCCAAAGTGAACACACCTCTAGTGGTATCGTATAACCCAAATAAAGCATTACCATTAAAAAGAAACACTAAATGCAAAATATTCAAATGACTATGATCTGGGAATTCAAATGACAATGATGTGGGAATTTAAATGATGTAAATAAAATAACAATTTTCATAGCACAATATTATTCTTCTTAGATTATTTAGATTATTAATAACTTTAATAGTCGCATATTAGCAACACATCATTAAAAATCATCTTATGATTAAAAGGATAGGCTAAATGCAAAAATATTTAAACCCAATGACCTAGGAATTCAAATTATATAATAAAAAAACAAATTCATCATTTCTTCCCCTTCCACATTCTTGAGATATTTGAAATTAAATAATTTTAACAATTTCTTATTAAAAATAGAGGAAATTAAATAGATACAATTTTTAGCAAGACCAAAATACCAATGACTTGGAATTTAAATGATGTAATAATAAAACAATTTTCATCATTTCTTGTCATTTGAGTGATTTAAAATTCAATAATTTTAAGAATCACATATTAACACTAAATCAAATTACATAAATAAATTTTAAAAACCAAAATTTTCTTATAAACATTTTAATATTTTAACCTTTTATAATTTATTTAAAAAAAAAAACTACATAATATTTTATAATTATATTTTGACCTTTTATAAATTTATTTAAAAATAACATAATGTTTTACATAATTAAATTTAATAATTATAATTTATATAAAATTTAATATTGTCTTTTTTTAATGCCAAACTTTATTACATATAATACAAAATTATTGTTTCCTATAAACATTTATAAAAAAACATGACAACATCAAATAATTGTTAAAATAAATACTAAATTAAAAATATTTTATTAAAAATTAAAAACAACATAATTGATTTTTTCACATCTTTTAGAAACTGAGTGACAATGCAGACACTGTTCTTAGACAAATTAATTTTACATATAAATGGTTACAAAATATCATTAAAATGGTTTATATAAAGTGTTTAAGTGTCCGTTCTATATAATGTGACTCATCTTCATCTATATATAACGTTTCACAAAAATCTGAATGTATTTGGCGACGTTATAACGTTTCACAAGGAGCAATCTGAAGGTAGTTGGCAACGTTTTTGCACAAGACTTAGGGCATGCTCTGAATCCGTTAAAATGAATAAAAACCTAGACCCCGAAAAAGCAAGACCAAAATAATTTTGAAAAAATAATATATGCGAGAGGTCGAAAATCGAACATAATAATATCATCTCTTACTCTAAATTAAAAGTAAAAATGCAAGGTTACCCAAAGGACGGAAATACCCATAAACTTGGGTGGAAGATCAGTGGTGTGGTACTCATTCGCCTACACTGGTGGTAGTATATAAAACCTTGTCAAGTGTATTTGGGAATTCGAGCTCTCAGATCTCAAAATTCCGCTCATAAAAATGCAAATCTTGGCCCGCAGACCTAAGAAAAGTTCGTAAAAGGATTATGAAACACCTGCATCACACGGAAATAGAGAACATATCAATATACCATTAGCTGAAAATTTAACTACTACATTTGTAATGATGAATACACCATTATTCTCCAAAGATTTTCCGGGAATCTCTGGCCCAAGATTTCACCTGAAACTCTCCGTATATTGCTCTGAACCTCTCTTGTTAGTCTTGTTTCGGTATAGTGCGGGTTCACTACAAACTTTGTGAGTAGCTGCATGTACTTTATTCTCCATCATTTCACAACAATACAACAACCTTCAACTAAAAAATAATAGTATTTCTGTTAAAATCTATGCAGAGATGCTTACTGTGCTTCTGCTGATTTTTTGATATCTCTCATAATATAACGACTTTATCATTGTCATCACAGTGATAGAACTGATCATAACATGTAAGTTGTATGTTGTCATTCAGTGATAGAACCGATCTATGCCTGTCCATCCTCACTTGCGCACAGGCATGAAGGTCGGAAATTAAGGAAATATTAATGGTAAGGAAAAGCAAGGCACTCACAATAGAGTTCACGGGTATTCATTGTTAATTAATTCCAGAATTTCAAAATACACCACTATTTTGAATTTCAAATTTAAATTAAATGACGCCCAGTTGTGGATAATTGGCATAGTAAAGAGGATCATGGATGGCATGGTAGATATGGATGATAGCATCTAGATGTGAAACCACGTTGACAAATGCTGAATACAGACGGAAACGACGGAACAAATAGCCACGTTTGACAGAAGAAGAATTTAAAATTATGGAGGACATTCCGCCAAATGTAGGTAAACACAAAAATAAAGTCAAAACGTCAAATAGTTAACGCACTCTGCACCGGAAATATTCAATTGCAGTTGTTAAATGCTGAGTACCATAGGTTCGTAGTTATTTATGACCATCAATGCATATATTGTTATGCCCTAATTTTGGTCATTTGATGCAAGTTCTAACAAGATTCTTCTTGAAGCACTCGTTAAATTTATGCTGCCTAATTTTGTACTATATTACTTTACCAGCAACAATAGCTGCCACAATAGACAGTATTATTTGCTTATTACTTCCTTTCTTATTACTTTTCTTCATTCTCAAGAGTATGTTTTTTTAATTTTTTTATTTTTTTTAATAATATTTATTTTCACTCTATTTTTTTTTTTTAATGATTTTTTTTTAATATATTTTTATCTCTTTTCTTCAATTTTTATTATGACGAGCTTCTTGAAAAATCTGTGGAATGGAGAATTTCCAACTTTCTTGGTGTAATAAACTCATTAATTATGATCATGGAAAATTTTAGAGGCTATTTGCGGGTGGGCTAATTTTCCATGGTTTTTCCAAAAAGAATCCATGATTTCCATTTAAAAAGTGATTAAAGCTAAGATTACAATATAGTACCTTTACAATGACCAACATTATAAGACAATATATATAAATATCATTATAAATTTGAGTAATTTTACAAATACATTGATAAACAAGTATATTTTTCACGTTAGGGATTTAGTGAGATTAAACGATCTCTTTTAAACTTCAAAATAATTTTCCATCCTTAAAATTTTACTGATTATGATGACAATAAGGTTGACGAGAGGTTGATGGCCAAAGGTCGGATTAGGCGTAGCTCGGATACCAATGTAGTCACCAACGATCGCATACACATCAAAAATATTAAAATAATTCATAGACAAATACATCCATTGTAGCATAAAATTGTAAGTTGTATATTATATAAAGAATTGATGATAGGATGATTAAAAATTAAATCTATTTTGTGTATATATGACAGTGCCCTTTCACTTATTGCTTATGTCTCTAAGACATGCCTCTTCATCACTAACTAACTAATCATTAGTTAATGACTTACTATTTATTATTATATTTACATTTATATTTATTATTATTAAAATTATATTCACAACCGTGTGTAGAGATAGTAAACATACAAGATCTTGCATTATCATTGGGTGGGAGGTCAAAGACTTGTATAATAGGAATTATTTCACTATACATGCACTATCTTGAAAAGAATCTATTTTTTATTGTTCCTAGGTGATAAAAGTATAAAAACAATAAGGTCTCAAATTTTCCTTTAGGTATATGCTATAGCCATATTTGTATTACTAGTTTCATGCTAGTACTGCAAGGTATTGATAATGTACTGTTCTGTTAATGCCATTCATATCCATTGAGATGAAATTAATGCTCTTACCTTTATGCCCACTTGTGAAAAAGGCATTCTATCTTTTTTAAAATGGTTTTGATTATCATGCCCATGAACAAATCAAGTTTTAAAATTAGATATTTAGACAAAATAAAGGTAGGTACATTCTTGGGGCACATATATATGATAAAACACTAATAATTTCAGCCTTTTGTTATGTCAAATTAGCATTATAAGCAAATTCTAGAAATCTCATTACTCAGTGCTCAATTATTAGAATCCAAATCTTCAAGTACTCAATTATTGGACTGTTGAAACACTTTATTTATATATAAAAGATGAAGTACATGTACATGTATAGCCATGAGAAGTCGAATAATTACAAGCTCTCTAACCTAGCTAGGAAGCCAAGAAAACCCTAAAAACAAACTACTCTTGGCTAAAGTCTCACCCTAACCAAAACTGGTCACATCCATGACAGAATCCTCAAAAACTAGAAATTATTAAAGGTATTTTATTCATTTTAATATTTTATTTACCATAAACTATCCAACAAACAAACACTAGAGCATAATCAAACATTAAAAACAAAATCTCAAACTAGAGAATCGGTGTAAACTCAATCTTTGTGTACACTAGTTGAATTGATCGTGGATGTGTGAAAAGAGAATTACTAGTTTAATGGTGATTTCCTCATTGGCTTAGTCATTGATGTGTGCCAATTCACCCCAAAATGATTTAAATTTCATAAGTCTTCCATATTAAATCCCATAAATACTCTACTAATTTACACTGATTGTTTTCTCTTTACTAAATTTTCATACAAATGTTCTAATTCAGTAGCTTTGGATGCTCTGTGACCAAATGGGCATCCTCACCCTCTAAAGTAGAGACATTTTCAAAATATAGTACAGTTCTTCCAATTCAAAGAAAATTAACATGTGCTACAGAGTCAATTGCTCCAACCACAACCCTAATTCAGTTTGCAATTTCACATTGCTCATACTATATAAAATAATTATCTTGTATTTTTATTTCATATCTACTATTCTTTTGGTTGACATGGAGATATAGCAATCAAAAGTTGTTTTATTTGATTGACTTGCAATGGCTTGTTTAATATTTAAAGATCAATTAACTATAATGGCTCACATATGAGAAGAATCATTTTTATTTGAATGAATTAAGAGCTTGGATTAAAGAGTTTGGCACCATGGAAAATTTGTTACTTTGAAAACTAGTGTGTAAGTATTTTAAAAATAATGTGAAAATGAGTTAGGAAACCATGATGCGATGAATATTGCTGAAGAATCGGAATGTGCGCGAAAGAATAGAGTTCACACACTCTATTAAAATAAAATCATGGGATTTTCAAAATCTTCAATTTTAAACCAGCATTTTTAAGAACATAACCTATATAGTATGGATCCTATAGCTCCCATATTATAATAAGCACTTAATTATAATTAGGGGATAAAACATCAATCTTGGTCGGTTTCCATCTTTGCTCTCACAATTGTCATATCAGATTAGTGTTGTCTAGTCTTATCTTAGCTCGGTTAGTATCCCATGTACGCTTTTGGAAAATTCTGTAAAACCACTTCTACGTTTGCTTTAATTAACATCACGATTACAAGTTTTAATCGAACTCCCTTTCCATTCTCGGAAATTACATTTAAGATGCGATTTATTTACTTGCTACACTCAATTTCAGCAGAGCTCTTGGGTCCACATTCCGTCGTCTCCACTTCCGAGTATTCTTCCGGCAATCTAAGAGATATAACATGTAATTTGTTAAGACACAACACTTCACCGGTCGTCATGATGTAATTGGATGTGACAACAAATTCCCCTTCCATGGTCTCCAGATCTCATTCTGCCGACTGAATCGATTCCGATCAACTCATCCTTTTGCAATTCGATGGTCTATCTATATGATGTAATTTAGTGCATGTCTGTTGTGTAACATAGGTAAAACAATACCTTTTTGAATATAGAGCCGAACAAAAACAAAATACTTTATAATAATAATAATAGAGTCTGATTCAAACTCTTCTTTGGCTAATAATACACTTGGTTGCCATCTCGGCTCTCACCTTCTGACTCGTCTGCTTGTTAGACTAATCCTACTCCCGATCTCTTCTTTCTCTGTCTGTTAATCTCTCTATATTTTCAAGTCCTCATCTGAAGCTCATATTTATACATAATGTGGATTAATTTGAATCCATGATTTTCACCTCATAAATGACTCAACCAAATCTAAAGTGATTCCTCCTTTCATGAACTAATTTATTTTAGAGTTCTGTAATTCTAAGATATCTAAACAACCCAACTCCTCCCATATTCTCAATTATAAGAGAATATTCTGATAAAACTCATAATCAAATTTTTCTTCTTAATTTATTTAAAATATACATAATTTATAAAATAATTAAAAAAGACATCACCCCTAAAATCTTATAAATAAGCAACGACATTTTAGTAGGTTGCTCTTGCATCGAACACAAATGGCAGTTTGCATTGAATCTCCTTGTCTGTGTGGTCTATCACTTTTTGCTTGCTAATGTGACAACCACAGAGTCTTGTGACCTTTCTTTTCAAGGACTAAATCTTTATTTTGCCTCCGATCTTTTTAGAAGTATCCGACTCCATTTTATGTTGTTTGCACGAATTCCCAAAATGAAAATTATTTCAGAACATGATAGATGTAAATACCTCACTTTACTTACATAATAACATTTACGGAAATATAGACTTGTGTAGAAACGTTGATACCCATTCTTCTAGTCTCTGAGCTTTGAAAGAATATCAATTTGGCTTTACATCAACATTCATAGTTTTATCAGTATTTGACTCGGTAGTCTTGAATTTAATAAGAGATAAATCGAAAGCTCTGCTTCACCAAAATCACTCATCTCAACTGAATTCTAGGCCTTTACAAAATTTACTTCCTCGATTCCTCGAAGTAATTCCTCTTTATCCAATTACATCAATACGATTGATGTTTTTCGATGTCATCTTCTTCTCTCTTTACATTTACAATTTCTCTAGTCACTTATCGTCTTATTTGGCTCTTTGTCCCTACTTCCTGCATTGCATTGAACACCTCCAACTTTCTAAAATGAAGAATAATCAAGGACTTCTCCTTGATCACAGCTATAGTCATTGATTGTCCCTATAATAAAAAATTTATCATCAATTGTTGTAGATGAATTCATCAAAATTATTAGTTTACAAATACAAGACCTTTCGACCTCTTTTGATGCTTCAGCTTTAATATCTATAACTCTCAATTTTGGATTTTAGTAGATCCTCTTTGCTGTGACTCCATTCCTTTGAGTCTCTCCTTCTTTAACAAATCGATATGAATTTGTTCAAGTTCTCTGAACTCATTCATCGGCTTTCCATTCCACTTCTATTGCAACAACTTCCATTTAACCCATTTCTTCATTATCCATATCTTTGGTCTTCATTTATCTTTCTTTGTATCCATTTCATTAATATATCCATTTATGCTCTCATTACTTCAGACAAATACTCTTAGTGCATACTAATTTCTCCTTCTGCCAATCTAATTCCTTCTTCAAATTTACTTTCCTTTTTGTTGATCATCTCTTTTAAAATTCTTGGTTTCTTTCATCTTTTTATCTTGCTGAATTAATACTGTATTTTTCATACTGTAATATCTAAGGACATAATATTCTTCACTCTTGATGTCTCATCTTCTGACAAATGTTTATGTTAATTCTGCAGATTTTCAACTTCATACTTTAATGACATCTTCTATACCTACAGCACATTATTAATTAAAGATTCAAAGAATTCACTTCAGTTTATAAACGTTAGAGACATTTCATCCTTAGCCTATTACTACTCTTGCAATCTCTTCTTTATCGAGGTTCTACAAGCTTCATTTCTCCTTTTAGGCTCCTTGAGCCATCTTTAAAAGAACTCTATTTCATGTGAAATATTTTCAGCATTTCATCACAACCTTCATTCCCGATTTCATTCTTCTTGGCAATCCTCTTGAGTTATCATGTTTTCTATATCACATTACTCATGTCTTTGCAATGCTAATTAAAAATATTCATTTTATAAACGAATATCACAATAGAATTTTCCTTATTCTTCTACTCCTGCTGACTTCCTTTACTCTCCACCATGATAATTCATATATATGAATTATTTCTCTTGCAATAAATCAATACCTTCCTCCTCTAAAAGGAAATCTCCATTCATAATTACTCAAAGTTATTTCATCTTTGTGACATTCACAGTTTTCCATCATCTTTTGCATGCTGCAAACACACACCACAATATGAGATTTAAAAATACAAAGCTGTAGCCTAATACCTTCCCTTGTCAACATCTTTAAATTGTTCTGACTATTCCAATAGTCTATGAGATCTTTCTAATTATCTCTTCACTACCTGGCTATAATATTCACAGTCCACAAATGGAAACTTCCATTTCCAGTAACTACTTCGAGTTCTTCACATCTCAATTTCACACTCATCATCTACTCAAGCTTTCAAATCTTACGTGCTTCACTTATTTACATTGATTCCTCTTTTCTTGTAGCCTGCCATTTCACTTTCTTCCTCATGGTCCAACTTGTCTCTAGTCTTTCTTTTTCTTTAACAATTCATTAATAATTCAAGGTAGACAATTATTTGAGCCTTCTCCCTCTCCTGTTAACATGATGAGCAAACTTCCATGCCATTTCCTTGGCATCTTCCTTCTTCTTTCTTCTGTTTTAGTCTTTCTCAGAACCTCTGAAATGGCTATCAACAATCATGTTTTCCTCCTTCTGAATTTCATGCAATTTCACTTGTGGATTGAATTCGATCATCTTTTTGTAGCAAGCCTTCATAAATCTAAATCCAGTCCTTACAAAAAAACCCCAAAATAATATAAACTCATTTTACACTCTATAAATCATACCTACTTAACCCGAGCCTACCTTCAAGAGTAAGATTACATTATGAAACTATGCATTCTCAAACTCACCTGTATTTTATGAAATATATATCACCACACTCAAAACCTTGTGCAACAATTCACCATTTATCTTGTAACATGTTTTACAATTTATTTTCACCTTTACTAATTACCTCACACTTTATGTTTCCATAAATTTAAGCTTTTCAGGAAAAAAATAACTTATTACTCCACAAACCTTCTTATATCTCCATTAAATTTACAAATTTAAAAAATAAATAAATAACACCCTTTTTTTTTACACCTTTTACATGAATCTTAAAAAACTTTATGAAATCACTTAAAAGTGATTTAATATTTCATGAACTTGTACACATGGAAAAGCATAGAAACATTGACATAAATTAATTCTTTGGAGAAACCTCCCGAACCCAAAAATTTTAACACAAGTATTCCATTTAAATATGCTTTAGTGCATTTTCACCCAATAGAAAAAAAATGATGTTTCAAGCTACTCCTCGAGGTTGAACATTTTTATCACAACCAATAAAAAATGCTTGCTGCAAATAAAATCCAAACTGTGACTGTGTTAGTGTGCTGGAATATTTTAAATTGCAGTAATACTTTCAGAACATATTTGTGACGATCCGGTGTTTATTTTCTACAATAATCGAACTACGGAGCTCTTTTCGAACTTCTGCTTTAGCATACAATAATGCTCTCCTTTGAAATAGATGAACTTTTGACTTTATCTCAAGCTAGTTTCTCAACTCATTGCAGTAAGGCCCATTTCCATTATCTTGCATATTAGCCACGATTCACGACAATCTTCACAAGATCAACCTTCATGCTAATCTAAGCAAAACAAGGTCTTGATAGTAAGTTCTAAAATTGTAACAACATTCCTATACTTACAAATAGTCGGCCATTCATACAACACTCGGCACACACACCCTTGTGGCTAGTGGCTCGATACCTTAGAAGTTTAAAGGTGAGTGCCTCGTTTATATAAATCTCAATATATACAATATATATTTCCCGGCTCTAATACCAAAATTGATCACAATTGATCTTACCTGATTAAATATAAATAGGAAGAATAAACTTCACATCTTTAAAATAAAATCATCAAGTTTTACAAAATATTCAATTTTAAAACCCTTTGTTTTTAAGAACATAGCCTATATAGTGCGGATCCTACAACTACCGTATTCAACTAAGCATAGAATTCCTCAATTGAGGATACAACATCAAGATTGATCGATGTATATTTGCTCTCTGACATTATATCACATTTGCATTATCTATTGTCTTATTACTTAACTCAGTCACTAATCCCCATCTTTTGGCTTTCGGTGAAGTGTTATGAGCACACACGGGTTTTAAATAATCCCATCTCTGGCATTTCCCGAGGTTTCATGTGAACTCCATTTCAATTCTCGGCAATTTATATTTAGATATATGAAAATATATTTTTTTCCATTAGTATACTCCCTTGTCAGCAGCTCTTTAGTTCAATCACGTTGTCTCCACTTCAATATTCTTCATCAATCTCGGAGATTTAACATGAAATGAGTTAAAACACAAGACTTAACCATTACGTATGACAGAATATCAAGGATGTGATAACAACTTCCCTCCATGGTCTCTGCGAGATCTACATTTTGCGTTTGGAATTGATTACGATCATCTCATCTCACACATGCAATTCGATGGTCTTTCTACTATGTAATTTAGTGCATATGTTGTGTAACGCAAGTTAAACAATATATTTGAACGAAGGCTACTACAAAAAATGCATATATGTATGTGTTAAATTCAAACTCTTCTTTGACGAAAAATACACTTGGTTGCCTCTCGACTCTCGCCTTTACAACTCATGACAACATGCACCATTGTCTACTCTCCATTCTCTTTTTCTCTGTTGTCCTATTCCATCCTCTATATATTTTCCATCTCTCTTAGCTCATATTTATACATAATGTGGATTAATTTGAATCCATGATTTCTCCACAAATGACTCAACCAAATCCTAAAATAACCCATCCCTCACCCCAAACAACTAATTTCTGAGTTCATAATCCCTAAGATATCTAAACGAGCAACTCCTCTCATATTCTCAATTATAAAAGAATATTTACAATAAGCAACAGACTCGGGCTTTCCTCTTAATTTATTTAAAATGTACATAATTTATAATATGGTAAAAAAATCACCCCTAAATCGACGAAATAAATAATGACATTTGGGATGCTCTTGCATCAAACCATTAGTAGATGAACACTTTATATAAAACTTTAGAAGTTGCTTAATATTCTATTTTGATTTGGTCTTACCAAAAAATTTATATGTTTCCTATTGATCCATAATCTAAGTGGAATGTATATGTTTATTTCATCTAGGCCATGGTAATTGATAAATTAGGTCGATGATCATAGCATGTTCATAATCATGACAACCAAGACAACACTAACACCTAGTTCACTACAATTGGGACTTTTTTTTAGTTGAGTAAAAATACTTATTGAAACAACATCTCCATCCAAATGTTTTATTTACCTAAAAATACATTGAATCTATGTAATGATGTCTGTACATATAAATCATAATTATTAGACTTATTGAATAGTGAGAGGATAGAGTTAAAAAAAGGCGCACACACACACACACACACATATAGATATATATCTATATATTCTTTTATTTGTTTTTTTCTTTATATTTTTTAAAATTTAATTTAGCTTGATATTAAATTTAGCATAATAAAAATGGTGTTTAACTTAAAATATCCCCTAGATTTTTTTTTTAGTTAATGACCAAATTATTTAGAAGTCTGAAATTATTTTTCCTCCAAGTCTTCGGTGTGGACTTTTAATTTAAATAAAGATATTTATTAAGATACCATATAGTAAATATGTGGAAACATTTCCCCTTGGCTAATAAATTTATTTTAATGAATGATCACAACAATTAATTTATTATTTTTAGTCAACTACTCTAATGCTCTGCCCGAAAAATGGGTTACTTTTTGAGGGAATTCAGTTGAAATTAAACACTCGAAAGGTAGAGAGGGAGAATGGTTGATTTACAGATTTAAGTACAAAATTGCATTTTATTTATTGATTTCCATGAATTCAAACAAAAACGACACAATAAGCATATTAAAGATGTTGGATTGAAGGATATATTATTTTTTATGGCGAGCAGCAAACTATAGAGAACATTAAGGAAAAGCAATGGGGATATGATATCCGATGAGAAGGGGATGTTAATTTATATAGGGGATGATTCTAAATTCCTAACCAACAAAGTCTAAAGTAGTTAACCTTGGATGAGGATCGAGGAGGCCCTTACTCTCTCATGTCATGGGTATAAAGTATTGACAGCAGAAAAAACTGTGGCACCGACTGATAAAACTATTAATAATTTGGAAAAAATATTTGAATACAGTAGTCAGCGAACGCCAACCACACAGAGTGTTTATGCGCCCTCTACCCATTGTTGATATTTTCGTAAAATATTTTTTATATTATGAGTTACTAAAATGGTAATATGGGGTACGGGCGTGGAATTCACATCGTCTTTATAGAGAGCCTTATTTTTGGAATAGGTACACATAAAATTTTGCGGCACTTACCACCTGCGGCCAGATGGATGGGCGGTAGGTAAACAACAGTATTCTTTGATGCACTTGCCTCGGATTTTGGGACATTGGTTGATGGATGAATCCTAAGAAAGGTAACACCTCGTAGAAGCTCAGCGGAGCTATTAGAAAATTTCATATAAGGATAGAATTAGCTTAAGGATTCTGATAGCAGTTTTAGAGGTCCTAATATTATTTGACATAGATATTCCCAACATCAAATTTGATAAGCCCATGAGTACATATGAAACATATTCATTAGTAATGTCACATTAAAATCGGATATCATAGTAAGGACTTGGGATTTAAACATTATATATATTTTAAGTAAGTCTTGGTCGGGTTCATTACATGTCCGGTTGGAATTATATCTGTGACAGGATTAAATGGGTGGCATCCATCATATCTTGTGATGAAGCATATACTGTCATCACGTCGACTAAAAAATTCTCATGTGATTTTTGAAAAATTTCCAATATACTATTGAATCACAAAACGCCTCAATTCAAAATTTGTAAAATTTTTTTTTAAACTACATTATTTCTTTTTTAATCAATAATTTGAAAATTATTTAAAACAAACTTTTAATTTAAGATACATTTTATGATTTTTATTAATGTTGATAATATGTAGTCATATGATGAAGTAAGTATTTTAATATTTTTCATATTATAATGTATTTAATTGCCATTACTGCTCGAGAAACTATCAAATAATGTAATGATATTTTAATATATTAGTTCGACCAAATTACATAAAAATAAAAATAAAATTAAATTAAACAATTAAAGTAAAATAATTAATTTACTATTGGTATTTTTTAGAACTCTGAATTTTGATAAATATTTTAAAACAATATTTATTAAATTAACTAGTATGGACCTATCTTAGCCACAGATAGCAAGAACAAAGAGGATCCGTCATTAGTTAGATTTTTTAGAGTGTAAAATCTAAACAAAATATTTTATCCTCTTTATATAATACTTTTTCTCTATAATTGATATAAGGTGTATTTGTTTCATATCTATATGAGTGATTATTGTGATATTATTATACTTTAAATTGAATAAAACAAATATGTAACTTCATTTTTGTTTTTAATATTTTATTTATGGTTGAGAGTAGGTAAAGTATTTTAGCATTTTTTCAATTATTGTAATGTCAATAAAATGAGATATTGTTCTTTTCATAATATTTGATTAAACAAACCAAACACATATATTCATTTTTGTTTTTTATTATATCTCAAATTTTTTTTTAAAGAGACATATGTCAACTCTAAGTTGAGAACAAACATATTTCGATGTAACATAGTTAACTTTAGATTTTGAATATAATATTTTAAAACATAAATTTTCATTTGAAAATATAATATTTAATAAAATTACTCAATTTTTTAACATTAATTGAAAAAAACATCTTTTTTCAAATATAAAACATCATAGTAAGTGAAAAAAACATTATATATATATATTCTAATAGATTTTATTTTACTGATATATTTTTGACCTTAAAGTTACCCATTAATTCAGATAATTGTTTGATGACAATACAGATCCTATATTTTTTAAGGATTAAATAACATTAATTATTTTTAGTCAAAAATTAATTTTCCTATCTTTGTTGTGAGATTCTCATTTAGAATTAAAAAAATTATTAACATAGATTTTTAGTTAAGACTAATTTAATAAAATTTAGAGTAAACATTGGTTGGGATAAAAGTTAGGAAACCTCATGCTCAATGATATTTTTAGAGCTCTTTTTATAGATTGTTTATGTTATTTAGGTAGTTAATTGATTATTAATATTATTTTGAATATATATATATATATATATATATTCTCTTTATTAATCGGTGTAAACATTGGCTTGGATAATATAGATCCATTTAACTTAGAGCTCTACCAAATTCTAGAGGATAAAATCTCTGAGATGCAAATCTATTTTGAATTTTAAAATTGAGAAATGTTACCTGGAGAGATTTGATTCCCCAAAACATCATTCTTCAAATCTAGATTTAGATGTATACATGCTAATGTTATTTGAGTAACAAAATAATAAATATTTTAATTATAAGAAAATCTCTCTCTCTCCTCTGTATATACATATATGAATTGAAATATTCATGCATGATTTTGGGGACTGTATTAAAATGTGATATTTAATTCTTGACTTTGAAGGAAAACAAAAAATGAATGAATAACATATAAATAAATATACCTAAAACATGTTATTTCCATCATTATTGCATGAACTTTTCAGACTCAAGACTTCAACATAATATATTTTAATGCATAGTGTTGCTATTGAAGTTATACCCTCCATGTCCTTGTTTGTGAAGTGAAGCAATTAATTTATGGACTTCGGTTCTTAATTTATTTTTATTACTTAGCTTTGTTGTACAATTTTATTTTCCTACCATTACATACTAAATTAGCATTGATCAATATAGGTTATAATTTTTAGCCTTCATTTTTTGAATATTCTAGTGGTATGGAATAATGTGTATTTAAGTGTACCCATGGTAGAAAAATATATATATTATTATAAATTAGGTACACACTTGAATTGTATACATAATTTAATATTGATAGTATTATTTTCATCAACTCCATTCTCCATATTCAGTAGTGAAAAATGACATATCTACCTCCTTACTATCTTTTTTGACTTAAAATTATGTTGAAACTAGAATTTTTAATTTATTCATAGTCGAAGAGAAATGTATATGTTATTGTGAATACGGTCATGGGTAGTTATTGCAACTTAAGTTGATGATCACTTATCATATTCATAAAAATTGTGGCAAAGACAACAACACTAGGTTAGTATAAATTGGCACTTTAATTATTGATCCCATTTGTGTGTTGTCGATAATTTCTCCATTAATTTAATCATACTCCTTCCTTCTCTTTTATTATGAACATATTTTTTAAATTTGTTTATATATATATACATTATTTTCTTTGTTTTAATTTTTATTTTCTGTAAGCTTTCTTTCTTTCTTTCTTTATATATATATATATATATATATATATATATATATATATAATTATTTATTTAAATTAAAAATATTAATATTAATATAGATAACTATAATATTAACTATAAACCTCACCATCGTTCGATCCCACCAGATACCCATTTTTTTTGCCTTTGTTCGAAGCATCCGCATACATCTTCCAGGCGTGATTGTGCCATCGGTCATCTCGTTGTCATTTGATAATGTAAATGACTACTGCTTCTTGATTGATTGCAACAACATTCAGAACTGGGTCATACAATAATAATATATATATATATATATATATTACGTTAGTGCTCAAGCCAACAATACATATATTAATATGCCTAATTTTGGTGTTTGATGCAGTTGATTCTTGCGGCGGTTACGTTAGTTGCTAACAAAACATACTATATTACTTTTATAGCAACAATAACAATATCGTATTACACAATATTTATTACTTCCCTTTCCTTCTTACATTCCTCATTATTTTCCAAGTTATGTTTTTATTTTTAAAATAATTTTCTTTTATCTATTTTTTTTACTAATAACATTTTTAAAATATATTTTCTTCTTTTTCTTTTATTTTTATTATGGAGAAAGGCCTACCAAAAATATGGTGGAATGGAGAATCTCAACAACAGATTGTAGCGAAATGCTTCAATTATGAGGACAGAAGAAGGTTGACGGATTGATGGCAAATTGAGATCAGACATAGCGGATACCAATGTAGTGACCAACGGTCACCATAGTGGAAATGTTGTTGTAGACAAAGACATCCATTGGATAAATTCTGAAATTATATATTATATAATTAATTGATGATAGGATGATTACAAATGAGAATGAGAATGCCTTATACCCTAGGCAAGTGCCCTTTCACCTTGCCTATGTCTCTAAAGATACCTCTTCATCACTACTAAATAACTAATCATTAGTCTATCCTTATTATTTATTATTATTTTACATTTATATACATTATTATTATATTACGGAGACTATTCATAACGATTATTGTAGAGATGGGAAACATACAATTCTTCTATTCATTGGGTAGGAGAATTAATTTTATATGAGTGTTTTAATATACCTATATTGAAAAAACTCTTGGAATTTTTCTTGTTCCCACAGCATTAAAAGTATAAAAAATAAACCAAGGACATCTCAACAGAATTTCCCTTTCTCTTATATGCTATAGCCTGCTGTACTATTACTAGTTTCATACTTGCAAAATCTTGAAGAAATTCCAGATAATTTGCCTTCATATATATTCAAGTATTCTTCCATAATAATTGAGATGAAGTTAATGCTTTTACTTTTATGCGCTTGGAAAAATTACCTCTTTGTATAAATGGTTTCACTTATCATACATAGACAATCAATTTTAAATTAAATGTTTAGACAAAATGAAGTAAATTACATTTTTAGGGCACATATATATGCTAAAACACTAATAATTCAACCTTCGTATGTCAAATTTGCTATAGAAAATTATAGATATCTCATTACTGAAATAAATATGAATGAAATCTTGATGCCAGTTATTGGGTACATTTGGAGACACTTTATTTATATACAAAATATGATTACTTTATACTTGTAGATTATAAATTAAGGGACAATTACAGCTCTCTAACCCTAGATAGAAATACCAAACTATATGCTTAGCTAGGAATCTCACTATTTGAAAGGCATTCCTCATGGGGATCCTAAAAACCTAACATCATAAACTGGAAGGACATTCATCACATGAATATTGGCATCAGGAGATTAAAGAATGAGGTTGTAATTCTCTCACAACTTGTTTAAAAGCCAATTCATTGTTGTCTCAATTTTTAAATTAATTGTAATTTAATCATCCAGTTGGGGAGAAGTTATTTTATTTGCCAAGACTTGATGAAATTTCCATAAAATTAAATAATAACATGTGAAGTAATACATAGAATACAAATTATGCTTCCAAGTGAAAATATTGGGATGTTGTAACCCTGAAACATTCACACACTACATTAACAGCACATCAAAAACAACCGTGCACAAAGTTAAGAGAAAGACACTTAAACAGGCTTGGTTAATTACACAGCATTGTGTGATGTCTCAGGTATTTAATCTCTATTCATATGATGGAATTCATTAAATAATTTGATGTATCTGCAAGATAATACAATTTCTATTAGGAAAATAATAACATATTAAGTAATACATGCATTACAATACAAACTACATCAATTAGGAGTCATCAAATGCATAGTGACAATCATCTAGGTATAATTGGGTTAGTTTATGTTATCCAAGTGAAATCACATTATTTGGATGTTTCACTTCCTAGATACATTCACACACTACATTAACAACATCAACCACAACGATTGCACAAAGTTAAGAAAATACATAGCACAAAACTTATTGATTTGTGTGATGTCAATGACAATCATGTTCATATTGAGGAGATCCATTGATAGATTTACTATCTTGTAAAGAAAAAATTCATTTCATAAAAATAATAACATGTAAAGATATTACATCACATTAAAAATACAACCATCAATTACGAGTCACGCCAAATGCACCTTGGGCGATGTGATAAATGTAAAATGGTGAATGGCACATACATGTGATTAAAGTGAAAACACAATATTGGAATGTTGCATCCCTATAAACATTCACACGCTACATTAAAAACATCAACAACAAGAAACACTTAAAATTAAAGACAAATACATATAAAAAGACACAATTAATTATGAATTTTATCTAGACATATTGATATCATCTGCATGTAAGAGCTTACTTGGGATAGTAGAGGATGCATTGTTGGAGTGAGGATGACCATGTTGTTGAGGTGTTGAAAATAAAATGGTTCATCTTCGGATGCGGGGACATTCAAATCAATATCAGAAGTCGACATCTTTTTCCTTATTTTATTTTATTTTTAGGACTAATGAAACTATTCTTCATGTTCAAATGACTCATAAGCACAAAACCTAAGGGTGAAGTTATAATCCATAATTTGATGATAATTAACATCATCCACAATTTTTTTAACGAAATAAATCATCTAGTTTTCTTGCTCATGAAGAAGGACTATTCTAAAACAAGTCCAAATAACTAACCTTCTCTCTCAACAAAATTAAGTTTTTCAACATTGTCATCATCCATATTATTTTTTCTAGTATCTGCATCAAGGTTTCATGCCTCTATAATTATCTCATGAAAGAAATTCAAAGTATTAGGTGTGGTATGAAGATCGAATAAGGGTATGAATGTTACATTAAGGAGGATTACAGCCAATCTGCCTTTGTGGCATGCTAGAATTTTTGCCTAAATAGACCATGGAAATCACAACTGATAAAAATTGTGCAATGCCATATGATAGGATATTCCTTATCTGATTTGCACTACACTCCTCACCAATAAGTGTGAATGCCATTACTCTCATGAGGCATGCAATTATTATGCGAGATGCTTCTATCCTTTTCCATTGATGATTCAAAATTTGTATGTCTTTCTTCTTGGTTGTTCAAATATCCTTCTTTTTTCATAATTTCCTTGAATCGATAACATGGATCAAAATTTTTATGTAGTATAGAATATCCATTCCATCCTATGCAAACATTTCTTTCTTCTCTGACATATAGAGATTGTCTTGAGATGATCGTGGTATCAGAAACAAATTCTGTATCTTGGTTTGCATGAAACATATTATTATGATATACTTACATTCTTGACAGAAGAAGCTTCAATTAGTAAATATATCTTGTCCTTATATGGAAACAAAAAGTACAACACAGGAAAATAGTATGTACAAATCTTATCACCAGAGCAACTTAATTTTGGAAATAGTCAAAAATTCTCCTCGATTTTCTAATTTAGTTAAAAAACCATTGATTGCATTATCCACTTGATGAGTAGAAAAATATTTCATGATATTACCAAGTTCATTGAACATCTCTTTTAATGCTCACTAATCGATTAACATTATTTGTGTATACTCCTTGTACAAATACAAGGTCACTTCACATTTTGGTGATTCTCATACATTTAATTTATTTTTAAGTGAGAAATTTTTAGAATGAATGCAACTTTAAATGTCAAATAATAATATTGATGGTTAACTCAAGGAAATTATTTCAGCCATAGCATCATCAACTATTAGATTGACCTTCCAATAAGGATGAATACGAAAACATGTATGCATGAGATTATAGCCATATTGATATATCTTGTGATGTATTCGTGACATCACCACCCATGAAAATCATACCTTTGTTTGCTCATTAAAAATCGCAGCGTGTACAACATCTTGTCATATTAAATAAAAATAATTTTATTTTATTCATTAATCATATTGAATCAATGCAACCAAAATGGTTTTATTAAAAATAATCATTGGAAAACCTAATCACCTCATATTTATTTGTATTAATTGTTGAGTCCCTGGCTAGCAATTTGTGGAATGCTTACCTACATAGTTTCCAACACCCATTTTCTTTATTTCAGCTATAAAAGGGATCTCTCCACCAGAATTCTAGTAGAAGAAGAAATCATTAATTGTTTTTGATACCGAGAGATTTACATTTCATTTTATATCTTTCTTTGTAGTTGATAATTTTCTTTCGTGAGACAATTATGAATGTTTACAATATCTTTTATGCATAATAAAAAATTCCTATCTCAATTTTCGCATCTATGTCAATATATTTCTTAATATGCATTTTATAAACATACTTAATTGGCGGTTGACGAAAAAACAACATTCTAAGTAAAGAAATCGCGTCCCTTGAAAGTCTTGTCTTCTTCTAGGGCATATCACCTAAATTGTTGTTTTCCATGACAGGATACCATGCCTGTCCATGATCATATGTTGTATGTTACTCTTTTGTTGTGTGAGGTCTTGAACAATAACCTTTACAATAAAATTTCATTGAAAACCCCCTGCGTTTTGGAAATTGAATGCCTTGGTTTGGTTTTCCATTGTTCTCTTGTCATATGGACTATACTTGAGCAATGATAACTAAAAAAAATTGAAATGTCGGCACATATGACAAATGATAAAGCACTGTATGGCATATAAACAGTGTTTAATTCTTGCGGTTCCATCATAAAGAAACACTAGTAACTTTGCTTGGGGTTTTCTTTTCAATGCGAGGAAGGAACATGGAGAATCTGGATTTTATTCCTTTCCTTTAACAAAATCGACAATTCTTTCCTTGGGAAATTTTTCAACTTTGATACGTATTCATGTGCTTTTTGTGGACCTCGGACAAATTGAATCCTTCTTAGAAAATATTATTTTTCTCTTTAGTATGTACATCTGAACCCATGATTGTCTACCATTTATTTTCCATGTATCTCTCAATATCTTCCCAGGGCCTGGAAACATATTAGGAATGAATGGATTAAAATCTATTAAATATGTCAAAAAACACTTTAAAATCAGGCTCCAAACACTACCAAATTAGTGGAAATGTAAATATAAATCTAAACAAGGTCACGAAGATGCTAGGACAAACCACACCGAACGTTCTTCATACGTATTTGTTATTTTTTGTTCATTTTGTAATTTGAAGTACCACCAATTTGAGGTCTAAAAATAAGATTCTTTGAGTAGTATATGTTCCCTTGATCAATTAAGTTGGTAGATGGAATTCAATGAAATTTATTAGTATTCAATAAATAATACTATAGTGGTGCCTAATATATTGCAATGTGTTTCTCTTATACTTGTTTCATTCTTGTGTGTTGCATAGATTTACCATTATCAGTTCTTGGATTTTTGTACTTTTAATAGTTTCATTAAATCCATGGACATCATAGCCAAGTTTATCAATTTATCAAGGCAATAAGCGGGATATTTATTAACAACCATCTTGGGAAATATAAATTTATTTTTTAGGAAGAAATATAATTTCATGTTGTTGAAACACGTACATACTTGGTTATTTTTTGATGATTAAAGTAGTATGATTTTATTGCTCGGTTATGCTCTTCTCATGTAACACCACTTCTAAGGCTAGAGATTAGATTATTTATTCAATTTATCATGATTGAATATTTTTGGTTACCTGGTGAGATTCCTTTAACGACATGCCTCTCTTGAATTTCTAAGGAAAATATCATTGTATTACGGCTGCAACTTTGTTCCCAACAAAAACACAAATGTTACTGCAATGTGGATATCTAATGAAAATAAACTGAAGAACTCAATCCAAAATGTGGAAATATTATTAACTCCTATCGTGGCCAACTCACTTTCTGTGTCTATGGATTTTTTGCACCTGATAAGAACGAGGAAACAGAGGTATGATATAAAATCTCTCACAGAAATAAATCAATGAAAACTGGATGCATATGCTAAGTGTAGACTGATTAAATCACTTATGGCATTTTTATATAGGGTACATTGGGAGTGACTATGCCTGTAGGGAGACTTAGATAAAGGTCATCATATTTTACGATTGACCTATCATGAGGTGATATATAGGCTCTAACTCCGTGCGTAAGAGGTAGCATTGGCAATCCTCACAAAACCCATTCTCCAAACTTGATTCCATAAAGAAAGAATCTCCTACCAAAACCAAATGTGTGTGATATTCCACATGTATACAAAATCATCTATTCTGATGTGAAGGTGTATGGCTTGGTTTAAGAGTGAAGGGTTTGCGAGTCACAATACAAGAGTGTTCAACGTGGTAGGTAAAATTACAGCCTTGGTGGTAGCTTATGCCAAATATCAATATGATTAGCAAGTCCATTCTATAGCTTTGTTGAAATATTATTTTACACAATAACCTAAGTTTAGAGTTATCCATGCCACTAATTATTGAATTATCTCTTTACTCATTTCAACCAAAATCTAAATCCTTAGAATACAAATTCTTCTTTTTAGTTATGGGAACGCCAGGTTATCCCCAACCGTGACTTTAAGACATTAATATGGAATTATTGTTGCATGCGAGGGGCTTGTACAGTATAATATGATGCGATATTTTTGCTGTTAGGTTGCGGAGGTAAAGTATGGTAGGAAAATCATGGGCAACATCGGTATCTTTGACCCAGCGCCAAACAATATTGAAGGGGTGCATGGTAAGTATGCTACCTTGAGGTCAATTGACAAGATGGGCGAGTAATCCATTGTGCGACCCCTGAGGGCAGCAATAATTCTTGGAAATTTCCACGAGGGGAGCATATATATGGCGAGAGGCATTTGTGAAGGAGGCATCAATCTCTCATCGAACGATAGGAAACCTAAATTTAGAGATGAATGAAGTGCGAAGGAGGTGAAGGCATATGGGAAGAGATGGCTGAGCAGACTCACAGAGTTAAGTATTGCGGGGCAGGAGATTGTAACACGGGTTAGGTAAAGAGCAGCCTTAAGGGACAAGTTGCACGGAAGTATTATACATTACGGTAGCATGGCATGGTAACACACATAGGGTTGTACATGCATAACACCAGCACGGGGAGTTATTTCACATAGTGTTTAGGTGGATTTAAGATTATTTTGGAATGCTGATAAACTTTCAGTAGGCATGACAAGGCGAAAACAACAAGGCGCTGAAGTGTCTCAGCGGCACATCATAGTCGGCGGGGTGAGCACGGAAGGTAAGTTACAACTTGCAGAGGGGTATAGTAGTGCAGGCCATGGATGCAGTGAGGAACATCAACGTGGGGAAGGGCATGCTTAGGAGCTGCAAGGACAACGGCAGATGTTTAGAGTAGGAAACCGTGCACGAAGTTACCTGATATTATTTTTTGGGAGTACACGACTAGTGCAAAGTGACAGCAAGTATGTGAGGTTAGAGCTCCACTAGTGTGAATTTTCTAGTTTATGATATGTTTGGCATCTTGAATGATATTTGTGCACACTCTGACATGAATTAAGCGAGGAAAGATATGAAACAAACAATTTTCTCACATTTACATGACCAACACTTAGTGAAGAATTAGTTAAGTGAGGAGGCAAACAATGCATGAACTGGTAACGCATTAAATAAATATACAATATACATACTTTATGTGTTGGTTGGAGGCACCACTAGCATAGGGTAGTGACGGAGAGGGAGGAGGTAGGAGAGAATTAGAGAGAGGAAGGAGAGAGAGAGAGAGAGAGAGATATATATAGGTTAGGTGGGGAGGGAGTCTGGTACATATACATACAGAGAGATAGGAGGTGGAGAGAGAGAGAGGAAGTGAAAGAGAGAGGAGAGGGAGAGAATAGAGAGGAAAGGGGAAGAGAGAGAATAGGAAAGGAGGGAGATAAGGAGATAAAGGGAGAGAGAGAGTGAAACACAAAGATGGAGGAAGATGAGTAAAGTTAAAGGAAGATAGAGAGAGAGAGTGAGTGGGAGGGAGAGAGAGAGGGAGATAGATGGAAGGAAGGAGAAATAAATAGAGGGAGAAATTTAAGGCGAGAGAGACAGTGAAAGGAGAGAGAGAGTGAGGGAGGGAAGAGTGAATGAATGAGAAGGAGAGAGGGAGGAGAGCGGTGGTGGAGAAGGTAAGAGAGAGAGAGGGAGAGAGATAGAAAGAGATAGATATGGAGAGTGTGTACTGTGCACGGTGAGATAGAGAGAGACAAAAGCAAGGAGAAACAGATGTACCAGAATATATAGTTGGAGGGAAAGAGGAGAAGATAGATAGAGGGAAGAATGAGATATATATGGAGAGAATTATCTCTCATTAATGGAAAATTTTTAGAATGAGATAAATGGAACAAATAAGAAGAATGATATATATAATTTATATAGATGGTGAGGGAGAGAGAGAATTTGAGCAATTAGAATTCTTTCTAGAACATGGTATAATTTAAGATATATTGTAATATTTCTTGGTGAAAATAATAAATAAAATTTAAATTAAAAAAAAAAACAAAGAAAAATATTAGATAATTATCAAAACATTTAACTTAGCTAAATTTATAAAACTAAAACTAAAAAAAGCAGTTATACTTATATTTATAATTAGTATATAATTAATAATAAAGTAGATACAGATCCATCTGCTTCTAAGAGGATCAATTCATGAGATGAAAACCTGTTTTAAGTAAAAATGAGTTGTTCTCTATACTTCTTAATAGATCTAGAGTTGAATGAATACAGTATAACACATGAAAATAATTAAACTTAAAATAAGTATAATTCTAGTATTATAACATTTTAAGCATTAAAGAATTTATAAGCGACTTATTTAATGAAATAACCAAGGAGGAATCACATCTCTGCCTTATAGCTAGGCTTATTTAACAGAGCTAACTGAAGGCATCTCTAGCGGAGGACTGCATTAATGGTATTGTATCTGAGGGGAATCAAGAAGAATTTTGACCTCTACATTCTTGATGCTGGCAATGGGAACTTGACCAATGAAATTTGGAACATACGTAAATTAAAGTCCTTTAATGTGTTATAAATATTTTAACTTAGTCAAAAAAAGAGGATAAATTTTCACGGTCACAAACCACTTTTAAAGTGAAAAGAGATTTGATCACTATGACCTAACTCTGAATCAGAATGATGAACCTAGACAGTGTAAATTTAATTATAATAATTACAACTTAAGAGCAAAGATTGTAATAGAAATAATTATAAATTAAAATAAAGACTACATTTCAATTAATTACTATTGTGTATTTTATGTTAATCTTATTTCCAACGCAAACTTATCCCATAATATTCATAAAACTCTTTAGGAAAATCGCATTACCATAAAACGGGCCAACGTGTTTCAAAGTAAGTATTTCATCATCAATAATTTCACGATGATAGACTACATAGTTGGAAGTTCATGGTCAGCATCAATGTATTTTCATTATGAATATTTTAATATTTCAGCATGAGATGTAATTAATGTTTTGATGTGTATAATGGATTAATGGTTACAGAATTTTTTAAACATTAAATTTATATAAAATATAATAATGACTATTATTATAAGTTTCTTTTCAATCTGTATTTTATAATGTAAATTCAATATTCATTTTCTTTATTTATAAAATAAATAAAATATTTCATTAGATTAATGTAATCTAAAGATAAATAAAAACCATTAATTAGATTAATGTGATCTAAGAATAAGGTAATATTTTCATATCTCAACTACATCTTCATTAATATTAATATTCAAATATAATTAACTTCCTACCTTGATTTGAAATAATATACTATATTAGCTGATATTTCTTATCTTTGATTAAACTATTTGATAACCACCAATCACATCCTCATATAGCTCTCAAATTTAGTATTATTAGTATTTCAAGCATTAAATGTCCCATAAATGGGAAAATATTTTTTAACTTTTAACCTCAATTTTCAAGTGAACACTTTCTTATCTTAGAGGCGAAGAAAATTTGATAATATAAAGGAAATCATTGTTTGATTTTATAGGAAATAGAGAGCTGTTAGAATGTAAGTGTCAAGAAGGTTTAATAGGCGCGATAATGTCAAGTATTTAAAACAAAATTAGAAATAAAAATCATAAATTTAATATCGTTTTATACTATTAAAAATAAAATTAATAAATTAATAAATGATAATTGACACTTAGGGAAATCAATTGTTAAAATATTGCTTCTTTAAAACTAAAGTCTAGATTAAATTTCCAAATTAGACTAAATAAATTAAAAGTATATTGAAATCCAACAAGATAGGTGACTTAGTAGAAAAATTCGCGCCTTCACTAAAGTGAATTTAGTATTGAAACTATTTTTGTTACAAAGTCTATTTTTAGACTATGTCATTTTAGAACATATGGATCATAGTCTATGAGTTAAGTTCTATTTGGATGATTGGTTGAGTTAGTACAAAATAGATGAGACTATTTACACTAAACATTGAAATGAGGAATCTATTTTTAGTACTGACTAAAAATAGAACGATCAATGTATTAACAATAATATTTGGACTATAAACATTATATCTTATCCTCTTGGAGCACTTGAGTTGATCTTGGATGTAGCACATCATGATTGGCATGAAGGAAATACACTTTTCCCTAGAGTTAGTTAAGCTATTGCAGGTGGTGACTTGATTCGAAATAAGCAGCGGGTTGGTAGATTCTGTTGATGATTGGTGATTGTGTTGGAACTTGCCTTGATTGAATAGTTGTATTTAGTCATGATAAATACACTGGCGTGATAAATTGAAGTATAGATATTATTAAATTAATTCACTAAATTATCAACAAATCAAGCTAAAGAATACATCGATTAAACGCACAAATGCATGGATAGTTCAGTGGAGACCAGTGTTAGAGGTGGGTGAAAGGGTGAGTCTACTATCAGTTGTGACTATAACTCTGCATGATATTTGCACACACATTGATTGAGATTGCCAATGAGGATTGTGCAGTACAAGCTAGTGGGATTCAAACTTGGATCTTATCATTATTCATCTTGGATTGCGCAGTAGAGGCAGGCAGACAGGTGGAAGAGATTTGAACTTGTGACTTGTTCATATCTGAGCTAGTTTGTGTGTAGCATGTGAGATAGTGCTGAGAGCTGTGAGGAGCTTTGTGCTATTTATTGTTACATGTTCTCTATCATTATAATATACAAATATTTGGGGGTTTTCAGCTGTAAGCTTTCCCCATTACATACTGTGTTATATGTGTGCTTGATTATGTTTTAATGTGCGCATGCGACTTCTTCTATTTCCACAAATTGATGATCAATTGTAGAAGAGGTTATGTATTATGCATGAAGCTTAAATAGTGTGTAATCAGGATAATCTCGGTGAATAATTCAGCCATTATTCAAATTTCTACATGGTATCAGAGCGAAATTGATCATCGGATCTATTACAGTGATTACAATTTATTTCGGTAGACAGAGTCTGTAAGCGGGCCAGGTAGCCTCTAGATCCATCCTTTCTTTGAAAGGTGATATATCCAGTAAATGCCCCTACAGTCGATCTTTGTGTTAGAAATAATTTGTTCTCACAGATCAAAAGCGGTTGAGTTTTGAGCTGGTGGAATTCGAATTTGCAGCAGTGTTTTCTTGGTGTTGAAATTCGAGATGTCTTTCAACGGATTGTGATTGGAGTATGCCCTTGAGGGCAGCTCGAATTATGTTGCATGGAAGGACAGGATGAAGGTGGTATTAGATGATAAAGGGCTAAAGGATTTCATAGATGATGAGGTCCCAAAGCCTACTAATGCTGCTCAAGTTGAGGCTTGGCAAAAGAAGATGGCAAAATGTCGAAGGATTCTGTTGGAGGACGTGAAGGATCACATTGTATCCAGCCTGCATGGAAAATATTCTCCATACTTGATGTGGAAAGAGTTGACAGATTTATTCCAAAGCAAGAGTGACCAGAGGAAGTTGGCGCTCAAGGATAAACTCAGAAACATAAATATGGAGAAAGGAGACAGTATATCCAAGTACCTCACAAAGTTCACCCAATGCAGGGATGAGCTGGGATGTGTGGGGGTGACTGTAGCTGATGAGGACTTGGTGGAATTGGCTCTCCTTGGTCTTCCGAAGAGTTGGCATTCCTATCAAGACTCTGTCAATGGTCGGGCAAAATTGCCAGGATGGGAGCGACTTTGGTCGGATCTTATGCAAGAGGAGATAAGGTGGAGTACCAGGGATGGATCTTCATCAAAGGCACCTGATGAAGAAAATTGCGCTTTGGATGCCAAAGAAAAGAAGGGGAAGAGCAAGAAAGCTTCTTATTTTGGTGCGAAAGGAAAGAAGCAAGACATGTCCAAGGTGAAGTTCTTTCACTGTCACCAACACGGACATTATGCCACAAATTGTCTGCAAAAGAAGAAAAATAAGCAGGCTACTAGATCTGCAGCGGGGAAGGCCTTAACCTCGTAGTTTGAGCTAGATTTTTCACTGATCATATGCTTGGTCTCAAGTGTTATGGGATCAGTATGGTTCTTGGACAGTGGTGCATCTTTTCACATGACAGGAGATCGAGATTTGTTTTCTGATCTGGATGAGAAATATCTTGGAGTGCACATTGAGATGGGCGATGATGGTAGATACAGTGCGACCGGTACCGGTACCATTTCCTTTGAGAGGGATTCTGGTAAACCCTTCGTATTGAAGGAAGTGATGCATGTTCCAAGATTGAAGAAGAATCTTATCTCTGTGGCGATGTTATAAGACAAGGGGTATGATGTTGTCTTCAGCGAGGGAAGGGCTTTCCTGCGCAGTAAGACAACTGGAGAAACACGGAAGATAGGGGTTCAAGTCAATAACCTTTATCAATTGCAAGTAGATGGCTGCGCAGCAATGGCATGCAAGGCAGAAGGAGTGGTGAGCCAGGATGATGGCGAGCTATGGCACCGGAGATTGGGCCACCTTCACCATCGAGCTTTGAAGATACTGTAGCAGATCTCTACTGGGCTTCCTAAGGGCACTCTTGCACAGTCAGATCATTGCAAGGGGTGAACCTTGGGAAAATTTGTGAAAGCCACCTTTCACGAGAAGGATAGTCGCGCCACGACGATCCTTGAGAGAATTCACACAGACGTGTGTGGACCTTTCTCAGTAGCTTCGACAGAAAAGCACAGGTACTATGTGATCTTTGTTGATGATTTTCTCGGAAGTGCTGGATTTTCTTCATGTAGAAGAAGAGCGAGACATACTCAAAGTTTTGTGAGTTCAAGGCGCTGGTGGAGAAAGAATCAGGGAAGCAGGTGAAGGCTCTTATGAATGACAATGGTGGTGAATTCATCTCTGCTGAATTCAAGGACTTTTGCAGTGTAGAAGGAATTCGAAGAGAGCTCATAACACCTCATAACCCATAGCAGAACGAGGTTGCTGAGCAGAAGAACAGAACGATTGTGGGTGCTGCACGGGCGATGTTGCATGATCAGGGCCTACCCTTTCACTTGTGGGCGGAGGCATGCAATATTGCAGTATATGTGCAGAACCGTTGTCCTCACAAGATAATTGGCATGAGTACATCGGAGAAGGCGTTTTCTGGCAAGAGGCCTGATATTTCCCATTTGAGGATTTTGGGTTCACCTGTCTACATTCATGTGACGAAGGATGCCAGGAAGAAGATGGTGCCAACCATAGAGGTTGGGATATTTGTGGGGTACATTGATACACCCCACAACTATCATGTGTATTTGCCAGACAGTCACAAGACTGTTGTGTGACGGGATATCAAATTTCAGGAGGAGAAAGCCATGAAGCGTTCGCTTGAGAGGGAGCCACACTTGCATGCAGATGAGGAGCTATTAGTTCCTAAGGATGAGCTTCAGGATCTGGATCAGCCACAAGAGGAAGTTCATGGAGTGGAAGAGACCACTCATGCAGTGCCAACCATCAGAGGGCGGAAGCGCACTACAGAAGCTGAGCGACTAGCTCAAGATCCAGAGAAGGTTGTAGGACCACCTACAACACAGCGCAGACAAAGACAGTCACCGGACCGGTACACTGGATACATGGCTCTTGTGAGAAAATGTGTCATGACAGAGCCGTCCTCTTTCGAGGAAGCTGTGGAGGACCCCACATGGGTAGATGCCATGGTGGAAGAGTATGATTCGGTTGTTAGAAACAGTGCATGGGAGATTGTCCCGAGACCGGAGGGGAAATCAGTGGTGGGTTCGAGATGGATCTACAAAGTGAAGTAGGCGGCTGACGGGTGTGTGGAGAAGTACAAAGAAAGATTTTTTGCCCGAGGCTTCTCACAGATAGAGGGGATCGATTATGAGGAGACCTTTGCACCTGTCGCAAGGTATTCTTCCATACGGACGATCCTAGCTCTCTCAGTGCAGATGGGGTGGCGCATTCATCAGATGGATGTGAAGACTGCGTTCCTCAACGGATTCATTAAGGAGGAGGTGTACATAGAGCAGCCCAAAGGTTTCGAGATCTTTAGCAGCGAGTCTCATGTGTGCAGACTCAAGAGAGCACTGTATGGGTTGAAACAAGCACCTCGTGCTTGGTACACACGAATAGAAAATTACTTCACTGGACTTGGATTCTCCAAGAGTGAGGTGGATCCTAACCTGTACCAGATTGTGGTGGAGGGTAAGTTGCTGATAATTGTACTTTATGTAGATGATTTGATTCTGACGGGTGATGCGCTGTTGATACTTTCATGCAAGGAGGATCTTGCTAGAGAGTTTGAGATGAAGGACTTGGGCCTCCTTCATTATTTCCTGGGATTGGAAATTTGGCAGCGTAGTGATGGAATGTTTGTTTCTCAGGGTAAGTATGCCTGGGAGATACTAGAGAAGTTCAACATGAACGGCTGCAAGCCTGTTGATACTCCTCTTCCTGGAGGTTGGAGGAAGGAGGATGCTACTTCGGCGGAGGTAGTGGATGCCATTGTTTATTGAAAGTTGGTGGGGTTGCTTATGTATCTGGTCAATACACGACCCGATATATGCTATGCTGTTAACCAGCTTTCACAAGCTATGGTTAAGCCAAACAAGCTCTTCTGGAAGGCAGGCAAGCATGTATTGCGTTATCTTAGAGGTACATCGGGATATGGACTGTGGTACATACAAGAGGATGAGGTGAAGCTATGTGGCTTCACAGATGCAGATTGGGCAGGGAGCCCAACGGATAGAAAGAGCACATCTGGAGGGATCTTTAGTATCGGGTTGACAAAAGTTTCTTGGTATAGCAGGAAGCAGAGATCCGTGGTACTCAGTTCAGCAGAGGCCAAGTATATGGCAGCAATCTTGGCTGCATGCAAGGCTATATGGATGAGGAAGATCCTAGTCGGGTTGTTCGGTTCACACTTGGAGCGTACTGTGATTTATTGTGATAAACAGAGTTGCATTAAACTCTCAGCTAATCCAGTATTCCATGATAGATCCAAACACATCGACATCAGGTACCATCATATCAGAGATTGTGTGCAGCGGAGAATCATGTTACTTTCATACATTCCCACGGAGGATCAGGATGCTGATATCTTGATGAAAGTGCTCACTAGGAGAAAATTCGAATACCACAGAGGTAGGATAGGGGTTGTCGATAATCCATATCTTGTTGAGAGGGAGTGTTGAAAATGCAGCAAGATGATGGAGCTTAGTGAAAAGAAGCCGCCTTCACTAAGTGGGCCCGCAGGCTATTTTTGGCGCAAATTCTATTTTTAGACTATGTCTATTTTTAGACATATGGATCATGGTCTATGAGTTGCAGGATACTATTTATGGATGATTGGTTGAGTTGGTAAAAATATATGGACCTCTATTTTTAGACATTGGGTAGAATCTTTTTTTAGACTGCCAGGCTAAAAATAGAACAGTCGAATATTATTAACCCTTAATAATATTTGGACTATAAACATTATATTATCCTCTTGGAGCACTTCAGTTTGATGCTTGGATGTGGTACATGCAGTTGACAGAAGGAAATACGCTTTTCCTAGGGGTTAGTTAAGCTATTGCATGGTTTACTTCAGTTAGAACTCATGTGGCAGAGTTTGGTGGAGTTGATGAGACAGTTGGTGGAGTTGTGTTCGGTTTAACTTAGTTGAACTTGTTTTATTTAGTCTAACTGATAAATACACTAGTGATGAGTGGTGTGAATTAGTTATTAATTAATTCACTAATTATTAACTCATAAATCAACTAAAGAATACATCATTTAACTGCAATGCATGGACAGTTCAGTGGAGACCAGTGTTAGAGGTGGGTGAAAGGGTGAGTCTACTATCAGTTGTGACTATAGCTGAGCACGAGATTTGCACACAAATTGATTTAGATTGCCAATGAGGATTGCGTAGTACAAGCTAGTGGGATTTGAACTTGGATCTTATCATTATTCATCTTGGATTGCGCAGTAGAGGCAGGCAGACAGGTGGAAGAGATTTGAACTTGTGACTTGTTCATATCTGAGATAGTTTGTG
>JAXQQM020088298.1:0-32236 GCA_034641835.2 Pinus albicaulis | reverse complement strand
AGCCTCCTGGCTAGCTACGCATTTTCTCGTACTAGGCTTGCCTCTTTGTTGCTGTATTCTCGACCTTGGATCAGATCATCCCTTGCCGATCTCTGCCCCTCACTGCACCATAAACTCACTTCGAAATCCTCAGCAAACCCTGCCCCAAAATTTCAACTTAGCTTCAGTGCTGCTACTCTCTATGTGTGTCCTCCAACTAACCCCAAGCCTTTCCTTTATACTTTTCTCATTGGCAAACCAACGGTCGTGATGTAATCTCTAATCAACGACTCGGATTAAAAGACTGGCTCGGATTAAAAGACTTCTTGGTCCACGTCACTTAGAACATTTCATCACATGTGTTTGTTAATTCAATCACTTTAATTTACTTACAATTCCACTAAGTTAGACTTGGGGTCCTTAATTAAAAAATAATAATTAATTAAATATCTCTTAAACTAGATGGAATTCTTCAAAACGATTTCTGGGTCTTGGAGATTTCATGTACTCCAGCTCCTCCACAAAGTTTGGGAGCTAGAGCACATCCAATGCTACCCCAAAATCTCAACACAAGCCTCCTAGCTCCTAAATTTGATGGGCTTGGAAGAAAGCGGAGGATGTAGAATCATGGTTGCTTGGGAACGAAGAAGTTCTTTGAGCTGCATTATTATACAAAGAACATGAAGGCCAAGATCGATATTTTAGTCTCAAATGAAAATCATACATATGGTGGGAAGATGTGAAGCGTGTCAAAGACATCAAGATAGAGGAGTTGAGTTGGCATGAGTTCAAAAGACTCTTCAAGAAAAAGTACTTGTCAAATAGATACTATGATGGAAAGGCCAATAATTTCTATGAGTTTAAGATGGGATATATTATATATGAGGAGTACATGACTAATTTCCTAGATTTCTTGAGGTATGTTCCTTATCTCGAGACGAGAAAACGAGGGATTGAAGGTTCATCGATGTTGTCATTAGCATTCAAGGATCGAATTGGGTATGATGAGCCTCGGTAGAGTGGTTTGCCGGGGGACATTGATCTTACATGATTCCATCATGGTTTTAGTTGATAGAGTTAATTAAGGTGTTTTAGTTGATAGGTTAATTAATACACTTCATAGGTGTTGTTAAGTCTACGAATTCAGCTAGTGAGGTAGCTCACATTTTTATCAGGGAGATAGTGAGATTGCATGGTGTTCCTAAGAAGATTGTATTCGACATAGATGCCAAGTTCACTTCCAGATTTTGGAAAGAGTTGTTTGTAGGTTTGGGGATAGAGTTGGCCTTAAATACAAGTTATCATCGACAGAAAGATGGACAGACAGAGAGGGTCAATAGGATTCTTGAGGACATGTTGAGGATGTATGTCATGAATCAACAACGGAAGTGGGAAGAGTATCTTCCACTGGTATAATTTGCTTATAATAACAAGTATCAGGATTTCTTGAAGATTAGTTTGTTTGAGGTTCTTTACAGACGGAGTTGTAATACTCCTATTAGCTGGATTGTTCCAGTGAATAGGGCACTAATTGGACTGGATATGTTGGCAGAGATGGAATGAGAAATACAGTTATTAAGAGGAATTTGAAGGTGGCACGGGACAGGTATAAGAGTTATGCATATCAACATAGAGTATTTAAGGAGTTTCAATTTGGGCAGCCTATGTACTTGTGCATCAAGCCCAATAGGATCTCCTTTAGGATTGGGTCATGTATCAAGTTAGCACCTCGGTATTGTAGGCATTTTGAGATCCTTGAGAGGATTGGACCAATGGCCTACAGACTTGTACTACCTCTGACAGTGAAAATCCATGATGTTTTCCATGTTTCATTGCTTAAGAAGTATGTACAGGATTTTGATCATGTGATTGACTAGTCTGTATTGCAAGTGGAACCAAAGGGATAATTCCAGCCATGACCACAATTCATATTGCAGCGAAAATAACTTATGCTCCGGAAGAAAGCAATCGAGCAATTTAAAGTGCAGTGGAATCACTTTGGGCCCGATGAAGCTACATGGGAGATGGTTGGTCAGATGCGGGATATGTATCCGTCATTATTTATTGTTTCAAGAAAATGAGTTTTCGTATATGTATATGTATCTGCATGTGGTTGTAAATACGCGTAATGGGTTGTGTTATAAAACTCCATAATCGATATGATTGTCATGTTTTTCATATTGGTCATGGTTTGTAGTAGATGTTCATTGTAATCTTTGCATCAAGATATGTTATAAGCTCCATGGAATGTATATTTTATTTTCAGCGGTTTATTGGTCATAGGTGTCATTGAACATTGAGGATAGTGTTCCACTGAGGGGGAGGGGTTTGTAACAATCCTAGGTTAAAATTTCATGTAATAAATGTTAATAAAGTCAAAATAAAACCAAGGTCACGAGACATTTGTATTCCAAGCTAAATGTTGGGCAAAGAACTATAGTGGGCATCACTTTTGGTTTATTTATGGCTAAGGAAATTGGGATAGGCATTGAAAAAGGAAAATAAGTGTTAATTGGCATTTATTTATGAGAAATAAAGGAAAATAGGAGAAAAGCAAGGTGAAGAGATATATTTGAATGAGAGGGAAATTAAAGGAAAAAATAAGGAAAATGAAGAAAATAGAGGCCTCAATGATAAAAAAATTGAGGATCAATTCACAACTTTTGACAGTTTGGTTGAGCTTTTTGTCAGTTTGGCTTTGGAATTAGTTTCAAAAGAGAGAGAAGAGCACCAAGAGGAGAAAGAAAGCAAGCAAAGGAAGGAAAAGGACAAGCAAGGAGAAGGTTCGATCAACACCTTTAGCAGGAAGATTTTGCAGGTAATAGGTTGCACGTGTGATTTCGTAACTGAGGTGTGAATGCATGGTTCATGCATTAGTTTATTTGGTTCATTTGTCGTCATTGGCATTGGTTTTTCCTAGTTTGACAGTGGTTTTAGTCTTGCCTTGTCATTTCTTGGATAATTATGGTGTGATGGAATTCATTTTTTGTTAAGCTTTGGATTTCCGAAAGGTTTTGGATCCGAGTGAGGCGGTCTCAGGAAAATTCCCAAGGGTTTGGGGTGGAGATGATTTTCTCCAGGAAACTCTCAACAGGTAGGTGGATCCAGGAAAATTCCTCAAGTTATGGTGAAGGAATTCTGAGGCATCCAAGCTTTTTTTGGTTGTGCACTCGCTTGACCAGTTTTGGCGAGATCGCAATAGTTTGAGGGTGGAGATGGTTTAACCTTTAGATTTCCTTGGTTTTTTATGTCTTGGTTTATCCCACGAGATCCCACATTCATGCTTGGAATATGACATGGGGGTGATTGGATGAAAGAAAGATTTGGTTCAGCTCAATCTATGGTCAGCTCAATATATGGTACGTTGAAGTCCCTGACTTGGTTGGATTTTGCATATATAATAAGAGATATTTTCCTATTGTGATTTATGATGCAATATCCCCAAACGGGATATTTTAACGAAATTTGTAGAAATTCTCTTAACCAAATATTTTCCATAAAATTATCATTTATACCACAAAAGTTTTCCATGTAAAATAAGACAAATTAAGCATATGCAATAACATATCGAGCATAAATGATCTCAGATTTTATTATGTTAAATAGCGGAAAGAGTGTACATGATAATATAGCTAAAGTATCTGAGATGTATCATCTGATCTCCAAAACTAATTTGCTCTGATGTTGAAATCGGCCCCTCCCAAAGTTTGAATTTCCCATTAGGGAGATTTTGAGGTCTAAAATGGGCCTCCTAAGGAAATTATAAAATAATAGTGGAAATAATAAAATAAGATTGGATGACATCATCAAATTTTAGAGCGAAAAAAGAAAAAACTACTTTTTGAACTCGTATTTTCAACTTACCTCCCAAATTTTTTACTCAAATTTCAAGCAGGAGTACTCATTGGATGAAAAATTTAATTCCTCATCCAAGGAGTACCCATGTTGCATACTTTCAATGGACACTTCTACACAAATAATGAGAAATACATGAAAAACGTGATTGCGATCATGTTTTTTATATATTTCTCATTTTTTCGTGTAGAAGAGTTCATCAAAAGTATGAAACATGGGTACTCCTTGGATGAGGAATTAAATTCCGCATCCAACGAGTACTCCCGCTCGAAATTTGAGTAAAAATTTTGGGAGATAAGTTTAAAATACGAGTTGAAAAAGTAGTTTTATTATTTTATTATTTTTTAATATTTTTAATTTTTTACTCCAAAAATGGTGAATCATCCATTATGGATGACATCATCATCTTGAATCCTATTGGTTTTTATAAAGTTTATTTTTTTTGTACATTTTTCTTATGAGGCCCATTTTAGACCTCAAAATTCCCCTAATGCGCACTCTCCCTCCAACAACAGTTGCCACCGAATCAACTAAAAGAGAATGAAGCACCAATTGAGAACCTGAATAATCCTCACTCCAATATCCCTGAAGATCCGTGAAACTCCTGAATGAATTTTCCTCAAAGAGAGTTGGGTTTTCGTTCAACACTCGACAACATACCCGAGGGTATCCATCCTGGGGCTACCAATGGAGTAGAGAACCAAGTTCTCAACCTCACATACAAGGAAAGATATCAAATCCAATATGTCCCCCAATGGCCTCCTCCTCTTCTTTTATAGATCTCATGGGCCCCTCTAGAGATTTCTATTTTATTATTATTTTAATCATGGGGCACTTTTCCCTCTTCTTTTCTAATTAAAATATTCTTTTTAATGCGATAAAAGAGTAATTAGACCACCATGTCTCCTTAGGTCACTGAAACTCATGTCCAACCAAAGTATTCTCGTTCTACTTCCAATGAGCTATTACACTAAGGTGTTCTATCGTGTATCCCTCTCGGAATGCCACCTTGAGCGTAATTAATTGAGTTAAGCCCAAAAATAACTCAGTTTTCCAAAAGTTGTCGGAATGCATCAGAACGAAAGGAAAATTGTGCGGATGATTAAATATACCAAGCGAATGCCACTGGTCCTCATAAAAACTCCTCAAAACTCTTCCATAAATCCCCTGGGCCCCCTAGTGACACCAACCTACACCTGTGACTGTTTGCCCCCAACCCTGAGAGTCCATCCTAGCCATGTCATAAGGAACACCATAAAGGGGGATATTACAAAACCTCTGCCCCAAGATTGCTTTCCCTCAAGCAATCCAAATATGTGGACCAGTTTGTTTGCCCAATGCAACTGAAACCCAATGCCTTGATCCCAGACCAATCTCTGATTGAATATGTCATCAACCAACCAACCTGGATCCCAATTCTAACAAGCATCAGTGCTCCATGGCTCCTGTTGTGTTATAGCTTTGACCGTGTAAGATGGCCCACCAGCTGCGTACCAACTCATCCCCTTTATCCAATCCAACTCCCGACTCAATCCAATGCTAGCTCTGCTCTCCTGAAGTCGGGATGGAATACTGAAGAGCTGTCGACCTGTGTCCCACTGCCAACTGGAAACTGTAGTATCTGTCATGTTTAAGGGTCTCTGCTCTGCTATGATCCTGACTAAGAATATCGTACCATCAATAGGATACCAACTCATGATCTCCCACCAATCTATCCTAAAAGAAGAATCAAATGCAGTGACACCTTCATACGGAACAAGTATGGTGTGTGGTCGCCAGTCCATACTCAACTCATGTTGCTCTATCCCGTTTGTCAATGAGATCTTCCTACAGAAGAAGGCCCCTCTCTCTATAATAGGCTAAAGTGGGCAAGATATGCTGCAAGCCCCATCGATGTACTCCTAGAGAGTGCTGCTCCCTGAAAGTATCGCAGCTCTGTTGACTGCATGTGCATCTACCTGCACCACATCAGTGGGTCGGCCCAAAGATGGATGATCCACCATCTCCAACAGTTCCTCCCTCGCTTGATTAGGAGTGTCATACTCCTGTTGTCTACTAGCCTCCTGCAGAACTACCCTATCGACATCCAACATCTCCTGTGGATAAGTATCTGCAACTACTGTCACCCTGCTAGATGCCCCTACATTCATCTACTCCTCATCAATGGCTGACCCCAAGGGTAGCCGTACATCCATCACAGATGCAATGTGAACCTCCATCTGGCTCTCCTGCAAGGAATATCGTTCATACTGTGCATATCCTCCTCCTCAGCTGACTCACACTCCACCATATGCTACTCCAGCTAAATCGTCATAAGTGACTCATCATCCTGAATATCTCCTGTAGAGTCCCCTAACTGCTCACCATGCACACTGGAATACAAATTCGCCCTATTGTCATCAACTCCACATGACTGCTCATACTCCCCAGAAGCATCCTCATATGACCCCATGGACTCATCCAAAGAAGAGTCATCATCTTGAAATACAGAAGGAATGTCCTCCTGCTCTACCTCTGCCACCTAATCTATATCTCTCATGCATGAGTGATCCAACTCCCAAGGTTCTTTGCAGATGAATCAAAGTCCCTTCCTCCTTAACTCATTTTTGCTTCCTGATCCATTAAACTGGAGCAATTCCTCCCTAGTCAATTGTCTCCTGAATAGCCCAATGTTCTGCTCAACCAGCCCTTGGGCTAGCTCATAAGCAACAGGTGAGACCAACTGCTCTCTCCTCCAAATGGCCAACATTTTAGCCCGCAAATCCCTGCAAATGCCATCACGATCTCCCATGACCAAAGACAAAATGGATAACATGTTTGTTCTGACTATAACAGGGTGATGCTTCCTAATGTTAAAGAAACATTGGAACATCTAACGGACCAAGTCATCACACCCCAAATCAACCATGATGTCATATGTTTTTAACATGGCTATACCTCCTCAAATCTCAAGCTTCTTTCCAAAGGTAGAACCTCCACTGTTGTCCAAGTCCCGAAAAGTCCCCACTACTAACTTGAAACTTCCCTCATAACATCATTATTGAAAAGAGCTATAGGTGCAGTCAACCTTATTATGTTACCGAGTCATGTTGCAACTGGAACTCTGAACCCTTCACAAGGTTCTTCTAAGAACTTGGGTTGTATAAGAGCAAGAATAGCATGTTTTAGGGCCCAAATTAGTTTCTTTCCTTCCAACTGGCTAACTTGGGAGAGGAGTTCATCAAGTTTGGAAAGAACTCTCTTTGTGATCTTCATGTGCTTCAAATCTATCCCAAGTGCAAAGATTTTGTGTCCAATTTTCCATCCCTTTTGTACATCTTTTGGTTGTTCCTTTTGAAGAATGGTATAGACCCCTCTTGAGAGTGGGTTGCTTCTTAGTTTGGGTTTTTGGTCAAGATTGCAGTCCATTAATGCACTGCTATGTTGATTTAAGAGGTGCCTTAAGTACTCCATTATTCAGATGCAGTGAGACATCAACATACAAGATTACAACAGAAGTGTAAAATGCCAATACAATGATATTACCAATTTTCTTAAAACATGCTTCCCCACCATACTCCAACAACTATTAACATTGACCACTCATGACAGAATGCACACTATTCTACACTTAACTCAATCATTCCTTTGACTCCATACAAGCAAAGGAGGGTTTGACATAACATGTATATTGATTCAACAGAATGGTGCACTCACATGACTAGGCTCCAGAAGCATCTTCTCTATGTTGAAGTTTACTGACAATTTCCCTAAAGACCATTGGTTGATACATTGCTGCATGTGTAGTTTTCTCCAAAATAAATACACAGTCATATTTTAGAAGTTGCTACAGTCATTTAAACCCTTGCTTTTACACAACAAACGACCCAGAAATATATGAATCAGATTGCACATTTTACAGTCATTACTCAGGAATATGATGTATATGGGGAGTAAGATGGAACTTGCTTACAACGGTGGCTTGTTCTCCCTTTTTCTTTTAACAATCATTTTCGTCCCTTTTCCTTGGATCTTTGCTCTTTATCTCTAATATTAGATGGTGGCTCAATCATGCTCCCGCTGCGCTCCAAATATTTTCTTCTGGTGCGGCCAACACTTTTCCTTTAATGATGTGCCCGTTCCTAAGGAGCGTTCTTTCACTTTGTCTTACTGTTGCTCCGAAATACTGCAAAATCCATCTTCTAGCAGTCGACCCCTGGCTCTGTGCGGCTGAGGTGGTAGAACCCAAAACTCATCCCTTTCAATGGCCTCATTCCGCCTTTACGTACAAGATTCAATTGCCTTGCGATAGGTATGACTTGGTTCATAACATTCCCAAGTACTTTTGGAAGTCCATCATGAAAAATCCGCTGTGAATGTTTTCAACTCACCCGACAGAATTCTGAGCTTGTGTGGATTTGTCACATTATTTAGTCGGTTCCATGTCGCACTCTCTATGCACAAGAGATTGGATTCGTTTATCCTCTATTGCCTCACCCACAGAGAGAGTACCGATAAATTTTGTCACGTTGTTGCTTTTACTTGCTCTAAACGCTGACTCCGAACCTTGCACACAGCATAAATTTTAGGTGTCGATGATTTCAGTCCCGGTCAGCAATGCAACTCTTCTTTTTAAGACGTGACCGAGCCTCTAAGTAATGCACCCGTTCCTAGGTGCGGCCGCCACTCTTCGACGGGCACTGTTTCACTACATAGGTTGACCCGCGGCTTGAATTCAACGCGTTCGGTGCCAGAGCTCCTTTTTCATATTCAAGTAATATGCCCTGCGATCACCACCTTAGGCTTTGCGTACATGCTTACTGTGTCGTCAATTCCTCTGTATCATCCTCGGTCAATTACTTGGGGGCATCGTTGCACCGAAATAATGACAATTAACTTCTTTCTCCGATGTGTACCTTGTCTCCTACTGATAGCCGACTCGACCCACGCATTTTTCCAATGGCAGTGTTAACCCCACTGTGAGCTGGCCGAAACACCAATAAACACGATCTTGGGATTTCACTACGTCAACAATTCATGATCAGATCCTTTAATGGATCTATTCGCGGCTTTAACCAAGTGTAAAGTCGTACCTACCAGCATAGATGACTTCCCCATTTTTTATGAATCAAAGCATGATCCCACTATACATGTGGTCCTTATGGTGTTTTTTGATCTAGTGTGAATAACGTCATAAGAGTGGGAACAACTCAAAAATTTGTATGACCGTAGATGGTTTGCCACAACAATAAATCAAACATCGTCCTCGACCGTCGACCTTAACTTCCTTTTAAAATCAGCCCTTCGCTGAAGAGATTTGCGCTGACAGGGTCTCCATTTCTCCTTTAGGAAAACGACCACAACCACCTTGTGTAAATCGGTAAAGGTAAATGTGACTGGTAATAAGAACATAAACCTAGATTCTGAAGAATTTTTTCTTCCAAAATGTTGGGTTTGTGTTATATTCTTTCCATGATTAATCACGTGCGGGGGGGTCACAGGGGGGTGATAGCCCCCTTGTACGTTGTGAGATATCTGAGCAACGTCGGGAGTCACTTATCTCCTGTAGGCCCCCTTGTCGAGGCCGGGGGCAGTGCCCCGGAAAAAATTTTTGGTCCTTATTTTCCGATGGGTGGATCCGCCCATGGTTTTGTGCATGGGTTTGCACATGGTTTTGGGGTACGATGGTTTTCGGCCCCTGGTATTTTGTAGATCCGGTCAAGGGAACTACGGTTATGTTCTAATCTAGGGTTAATGGATTTGGGTTTATGTATGCTTCGGCATGTATATATATGTGTTGTAACACTAAAAGGAATATAATGAAAAATCAAGCTGGTCGTCCCGATTTGGGATCCAGGGGAAAATCTTTGTGTTTATCTGTTTTATGTTTTATGCTCTCGCTATTGTTTATTTTCTGTTTTAAATATTCGTTCGTAGATAATTTCTATACGGGGTCAAAACCTACATTTGGTATCGGAAGCGGTTTCGAGTTGCAAGGGGACGCCTTTGCTGCTGAGGGTTTTTTGCTCGAGCCTGAGGTAGACCCTGTTCAGTGGGAGATCTGTGAGATCGATTCTTGCGGTGAAAGAAGATGGCGAGTGGCAGAAAGATAGAGATCGAGAAATTTAATGGTCAGATTTTTGAGTTGTGGAAGCTCAAGATGGAGGATCTGCTAGTGGATAAAGATCAGTGGATCGCGGTAGATCCAGGTACTAAACCAACGGCAATGTCAGATGAAGACTGGAAGAAACTGGATCGGAAGGCTAAGAGCACAATACGGTTGTGTGTCTCAGATTCAGTATTGTTGAATGTATTTGGGGAAGCTACGACGAAGAATTTGTGGGAAAAACTTGGGACTTTGTACCAATCTAAGTCTCTGGTGAATAAGTTGTTCCTGTGGAAAAATCTGTATAACCTGAGGATGAAGGATGGAGACTCGGTGACAAAGCATCTGAACGCCTTCAATACTGTGGTAAGTCAATTGTCATCTGTTGATATTAAAATCTCAGATGAAGATAAGTGCATCAATTTGTTGTGTTCTCTACCAGACTCGTGGGACAGTCTGGTTATTGCAATAGGTAGCAATACAACTACCTTGAATTTTGATGACATTGTCTCGGCCTTGCTGTCGGAGGAAATGAGATGGAGAAATATGGAGGGTCAGAATGGAGATGCCTTATCTGTACGAGGAAGGTCCCAAAACAGAAACAAGAATAAGGTTTCGAGTGGGAGATCTAAATCTCTTGGAAAGTTTACTAGGGTGTCATTAGGGGAATTTTGAGGTCTAGGTATTCCTCTAAAGAAAAATGTACAACCAAAATAAACTTTATAAGAGCCAATAGGATTCAAGATGATGATGTCAACCATGGGGGATGATTCACCATTTTTTAAGTAAAAGGGTAAAAATATTAAACAATAATAAAATAACAAAACTACTTTTTAAACTCGTATTTTCAACTTATATCCCAAAGTTTTTACTCAAATTTCTAGCAAGAGTACTTGTTGGATGCAAAATTTAATTCCTCATCCAAGGAGTACCCATGTTTCATACTTTTGATGAACCTTACTACATGAAAAATGACAAATACATGAAAAAATGTGATTGTAATCAAAATTTTGATGTATTTCTCATTTTTCATGTAGAAGGGTGCATCGAAAGTATCGGTTATGGGTACTTCTTGGATGAGGAATTAAATTTTGCATCTAACGAGTACTCCCGCTCGAAATGTGAGTAAAAACTTTGGGAGATAAGTTGAAAATACGAGTTCAAAAAGTAGTTTTTTTTCTTTTTTCCCTCTAAAATTTGATGATGTAATCAAATCTTATTTTATTATTTCCACTATTATTTTATAATTTCCTTAGGAGGCCCATTTTAGACCTCAAAATTCCCCTAATGGCTGGAAATGTGGAGAGGAAGGGCACCACAAAAGGATTGCGGATCTAAGGCTCTGAAAGGAAAGGGATCTAATGATGCTCATGCAGCCAAGAGGCAAAAGCCATCTCGGATGAATGTGGGGATGTGTATTTGGCTTCTTCTTCAAATACACATGTAGATCATGAGTCATGGTTGATTGACTCGGGTGCATATTTTCACTTCACTCCCCATAGGGAGTGGTTCTGCGAGTATGAGAAATATGATGGTGGTGATGTCTTCCTAGGGGATGATAGGAAGGCCAAAATCGTCGGACGTGGAAAAGTCAAGTTGAAGCTGCAAGGTGGAAGGATTAGAACACTTCCTGGTGTTCTGCACATTCCTGCATTGGCCATAAATCTGATTTCTATAAGCAAGATGGATGGTGCAGGTGTAAAAACAGTGTTCGAGAAATATACCTGTAAGATGGTTCGGGGAGCACTGGTATTAATGTGGGGAGTTCGGATTGGAACTTCGTACAAGCTTCAGGGCAGCACTATTATTGTTGGGTGCAACAATTCTGTGGTTCCCAAAAGTGGAGCGAAAAGCCTAGCAGTCTCTGGAGAAAATACCATGCTATGGCATCAAAGGCTTGGACATATTGGAGAGAAGGGCCTTTGGATACTGCATCGAAATGGTATGGTAGAAGGTATGTATAATTTCTCTCTAGATTTCTAGTTCTATGAAAATTGTGTATATGGGAAGCAGAATCAGGTGAGTTTTTCTTCTGGTGCTAAGAGGGCGAACAAGATATTAGAACTTGTGCACGGTGATGTGTTTGGACCTGTGTCAGTTCCATCACTGGGAAATTCTGTGTACTATGTTTCATTCATAGATGACTTCTCAAGGAATACATGGATATATTTCTTGAGGAAGAAATCTGAAGTCTTTGACAAATTTAAAGAATTTAAGGCTCTGGTGGAAAACCAGACAGAGAAGAAGATAAAGGTGCTAAGGACAGATAATGGTGGGGAGTTCTGCAAGAAGGAATTTGAAGAGTTCTGTAAAAAGTGTGGTATAGCACAACAGAAGACTACTCCATACACACCGCAGCAAAATGGAGTTGTAGAAAGAATGAACAGAACACTGATGGAAAAGGCAAGAAGCATGCTCAGTGGTACCGGGTTAGGACAAGAATTCTGGGCAGAGGCAGTGGAGACTGCATGTTACTTAGTTAATAGATCACCTTCATCGGCGTTGGAGGATAAGACTCCACATGAGGTATGGACTGGTAAGAAACCCTCTCTTTCACATCTAAGGGTATTTGGATGTGGTGCATATGTACATGTTCCAAAGGAGAAAAGGACCAGTTGGATAATAAATCTGAAAGGTGCATCTTTATTGGGTATAAGGATGGTTTAAAGGGTTACAAGCTTTGGAACCCAGAAACAAGGAAGGTTGTGTACAACCGAGATGTGGTGTTTAGAGAGGTGAAAGATGTTGTTAAACATGAAGTCATACCAAAGGAACCTGAGAAGATAGAGTTTGAGCTAAAGGAGAATGAATCAGACTCTACAACAGAAGAAGACTCAGAAGGGGAAGAGCCACAAACTCCAGCTGTGAGAAGATCAGCTTGGGAAAGAAGACAACCAGAAAGGTATAGTCCATCTGCTTTCTGTTCAAATTTTGCTTTAACTATAACTGATGATGATCCCAGAACTGTCAGGGAGGTAGTAGATTCAGAGGATGGAAAACTCTGGAAGGAGGCCATGGTTGATGAAATGGCATCCTTGCACAAAAATGAGGCATGGGATCTGGTGGAGTTGCCGGTTGGAAGGAAGCCCATCGGGAGAAAATGGGTGTTTAAGAAGAAGATGAATGTAGAAGGCAAGGTGGAGAAATACAAAGCTCGGTTGGAAGAAAAAGGTTCCCAGGTGCCGGGAATTGATTTTGGTGATATTTTTCTCCTGTTGCCAAAGTTACTTCTATTAGATTACTTTTATCTGTTGCTGCTGCATTTGATTTTGAGATAGAACAGATGGATGTGAAGACAACATTTCTTCACGGGGATCTAGAAGAGGAGATCTAAATGAAGCAACCTGAAGGCTTTATGGTGAAGGGTAAGAAAGAACTGGTATGCAGGTTGAAGAAGTCTCTGTATGGGTTAAAACAGTCACCAAGGATGTGGTATTAGAAATTTGATACCTATATACGGGGACTTGGCTTCACCAGAAGCAAGGAGGATCCTTGTGTTTATTTTAAATTAATTGGTGACCGTGTTATTTATTTGGTCTTGTATGTGGATGATATGTTGTTGATTGGAAATGACAAAGAAATTATCCAAGATTTGAAGACCCAATTGTTCTCCAAATTCGACATGAAGGATCTTGGTGTTGCAAAATATATTTTGGGCATGGAAATTAAGAGAGATCGGGCAAAGAGGAAGCTCTGGTTAAACCAGAGGAAGTATGTCGAGACTATATTGCAGAGGTTCAATATGCAGGATAGTAAACCGGTGAATGTTCCTATTCCTGTAGGTGTAAAGCTGTCTGATGAACAGTGTCCCAAGACACAAGAAGAAGAGGAGTATATGTCCCATGTTCCATATGCAAGTGCGGTGGGTAGCTTGATGTATGCAATGGTCTGTACTAGACCAGACATTGCACATGCAGTGGGAGTATTGAGCAGGTTTATGTCAAACCCAGGGAAGGAGCATTGGACAGTAGTGAAGCGGGTTTTCAGATATTTACGTGGCACTAGTGATTATGGCTTGTGCTACCGGGGAAGACCAGGATTGGAAAGAATGTTGGACATTCGTGCTTTTGCTGATGCAGACTGGACTGGAGATCTGGACCAAAGAAGATCTACAAGTGGGTATGCGTTTAGCCTATTTGGAGGCGCAGTCAGTTGGATGAGTAAAAGACAGTCTGTAGTGGCTCTTTCAACTACAGAGGCAGAATACATAGCAGCCACTCATGCAAGCAAGGAAGCAGTTTGGTTGCAGAGATTGTGTTCAAGTATGGGTTTGGTACAACAAGCTATAAGGATAGACTGTGATAGCCAAAGTGCAATTTTCTTGGCTAAGAACCCTGCTTATCATTCAAAGACAAAGCACATTGATGTTCAATATCACTTTGTTAGAGATATGGTTGAGGCTAAACGGGTGTTGTTGGTAAAGGTGGACACTTTGAAGAATGTTGCGGATGCATTGACGAAGTCTGTGAGCTCTCAGAAGTTCTCTTGGTGTAGAGAAACAATGGGTGTTGAAGAATTGGCCAAATGACTAAGCTCTCCTGTGGCCCCCCGTGGAAAGAAAACAACAAGTGGGAGAATGTTAGGTATGTGTTATATTCTTTCCATGATTAATCACGCGTGGGGGGGTCACGGGGGGGGCGATGGCCCCCCCCCCACAGCCACATTGCGTTGGGTGCAACGTCGGGGGGGTCACGGGGGGGTGGTAGCCCCCCTTGTCGAGGTCGAGGCAGCGGCTTGGAAAAAAAAATTTTGGTCCTTATTTTGGTGGGCGGACCCACCCATGTTTTGTGCATGAGTTTGCACATGGTTTTGAGGTACGATGGTTTTCGGCCCCTGGTATTTTGTAGATCCGGTCAAGGGAACTACGGTTATGTTCTAATCCAGGGTTAATGGATTGGGGTTTATGTATGCTTCGGCATGTATATATATGTGTTGTAACACTAAAATTAATATAATGAAAAATCAAGCTGGTCGTCCCGATTTGGGATACGGGGAAAAGTTAATCATACGGGGAAAATCTCTGTGTTTATACATTTTTATGTTTTATGCTCTCGCTATTGTTTATTTTACGTTTTAAAGATTAGTTCGTAGATAATTTACGTAGGGTTTAAAACCTAAAAAAACAACACAGATTTGTGTTCCTCAATAAACCCTTAGGTTGGCAAGATCACTAGCTCGGATACATTGTAACATCCCCAAACAGGATGTTTCAACTAAATTTGCAGAACTTCGCCTAACCAAATATTTTCCATAAAATTATCATTTATACCACAAAAGTTTTCCATGTAAAATAAGACAAATTAAGCATATGCAATAACATATCGAGCATAAATGATCTCAGATTTTATTATGTTAAATAGCGGAAAGAGTGTACATGATAATATAGCTAAAGTATCTGAGATGTATCATCTGATCTCCAAAACTAATTTGCTCTGATGTTGAAGTTGACCCTCTTAAAACTGAATTTCGGTGCACTCTCCCTCCAACAACAGTTGCCACCGAATCAACTAAAAGAGAATGAAGCACCAATTGAGAACCTGAATAATCCTCACTCCAATATCCCTGAAGATCCGTGAAACTCCTGAATGAATTTTCCTCAAAGAGAGTTGGGTTTTCGTTCAACACTCGACAACATACCCGAGGGTATCCATCCTGGGGCTACCAATGGAGTAGAGAACCAAGTTCTCAACCTCACATACAAGGAAAGATATCAAATCCAATATGTCCCCCAATGGCCTCCTCCTCTTCTTTTATAGATCTCATGGGCCCCTCTAGAGATTTCTATTTTATTATTATTTTAATCATGGGGCACTTTTCCCTCTTCTTTTCTAATTAAAATATTCTTTTTAATGCGGGAAAAGAGTAATTTGGCCACCATGTATCCTCACGTCACTGAAACTCATGTCCAACCATACCATGATGTAAGTATTCTCGTTTCGGTTCCAACGAGCTATTACACTAAGGTGTTATATCATGTATCCCTCCTGAAATTCCACCTTGAGCGTAATTAATTGAGTTAAGCCCAAAAATAACTCAATTTTCCGAAATTTGTCGGAATACATCTAAACGAAAGACAAACTAAGAAAATGATGGAATATACCAAGTTAATGCCACTGGTCCTCATAGAAACTCCTCAAAACTCTTCCATAAATCCCCTGGAACAACTGATGACACCAACCTGCACCTGCGACCTATTTGTCCCCAACCCTGAGAGTCTATCCTAGCCATGTCATAAGGAACACCAGAAAAGAGGATATTACATATGAGCATTTGTACTTGTTATTATGTTGATTTTATGGTTGTTCTGTCATGGATAATATTTTGGTTATATGTCGGTTATAAGCATGGTTTATGATGTTCTCTGGTTATGGCTCTTATTATTCTTTGATAAGTTAATGAATGGTTGATGAATTCATGGGCTAACTAGTGTTGTTACAACTACTTGAGAGGGAATTAGACATTATTAGTGATTCTCAGCTAAAATACGAATATTTACACTCAAATATGCATTCTTGACCTGTAGCTTACATGTTTACCATGTGTTTGACTAAATGCCTATTGTGTTCTAGTCAGTCTAGGTCATGTTTTCGATTCAAGTTTGAATGAATAGCATTATTGTCATGAGAACTTTGATTCTAGAAAGTTACAGGAAGTTTTGGGCAGTGGTCTATAGACTAGCCTAGAAAAGTGGCTCAGATCCTAAGACCACATGCTCTGAACTGGAGATTTAGGGTTATAACCGCATGGAGCAAGGCTTATGTATGTGGTTGGAGGCTCACAACTACATGCGGGAAGTGTCAATGGTGAAATTATAGGTCTAGGTCACCAAAAAAGGGTTCCAACCAAAGCAGAATTATCCTTCCGCCCCCCAGGATCCAAGGTCGGAACCGCATCTCGTACCGATCCTTGGGCGATCCTCCGACAGAACCGCAGATCCGAAAATCAGATCTGTGGTTTCATCGTTTTGAGGCGATTTCTAGAAATTTGGAACCACACAAGCCCGATCTGCGGTTTTGGATTCCCGATCCGCGAATCCAGAAAAGGATCCATTGGGGATCCATGGAGATTTGGGCACAGATCTGCGCAGATCGTGAGTGGATCCAGAGGGAGATGGGCGGTTCCGCGAGGTTCTAAATTGTTTTAAAAAAAATTCTTTGACTTAAGTTGGGATGGGGCTTCTTGGACACTCCCAAGGTGCTCCCTTGATGCTCCTTAGATACTTCCTAGATGCCCCGTCATGGTAATGTTAAATTTTTAAAGTAAAAGATACATTCTCCTTTATCTTTCATTTTCATCTTTTTACTTAAATTTTTAACGTTACCATGAAATGGCTTAGGATGTTTGAGAGTGGTTCCAGCCCCATCGGGCTTCATATGGAGAAAATAGAATTTCATATCCTATTCAAAATTCAACAGACTTAACAGTTTTAAGAAATTCAGGATCAATGAGATTGTGGCTTTTCATTAGGTTATATCATGTATGAGGGTATGTGATTGGCATTTAATCAAGAGCACCAAGCCCTCTATGTGCTCATGTACCCTAGTGTTGGTGGTATTAATTGTTGAACTCCTTTGTCATGGCCTTAGCAAAGAATTACCTTTCAATCAAGTCAAAATCATTGATCAAGCATGTTAAGCTTTTTCCACCATATTTTAAGGCTTGGATTAGGTAGTTTGATTAAAATTGGGAAATGTTGACTAATATCCCTGGACAATCGAGGTAGAGGCAAAGGCGAGACAAGAGGAGAAGAATCTAGATGGTTGATGCTCGAATAATTAACCATTGATGTACAATGGATGCCATATCTATCTTGATTTGTATACAAATATGCATGTTTTCATATCTTCTACAACTAGTTTGGTATTTTGGATGTTTTTTCTAATATAAATTCAAATATATATATATATATATATATATATATATATATATAGTAGATGGTTCCGAGACGCTTCACTTCCTAGATTTTTGGGAAATGACGCTTCTGCATATCCGCTTCCAAAAAACGTCCCCGCTTCGTCCCCGCTTTCCAGTAACATTGGTTCCAACTCAGGGATTGGTCACCTGGAGTGGTTGTTTAGCCTCTCGAAAGATCCGTGGTTCCTAAGGAAGGCCAAGTAGTCTGGCCAGGTCTCACTTGCTTAACTAGAACTAGGAGGTCGGGTCATGTCATAGTAGCGCTTTGCTTCGCATTTACCCATAGGGCTTGTAAAAGCGGGTAAATGTGGGGTGGCGTTGTTACATATCCTAAGTATCTGGGGGAGAGGAACTATAAAGTGAAGAAATAAATATATATTCAGATTGACTAGTCGTAGCATTTCTTTCATACCTGGAATTTCTTGACTTCTTTTGAGGACAATGGTCTTCTTCACTATTATTCAGAGCTTCTCTTCTTCTGCTTCCATCTCTTCCATTACGATCATTCCTTCGATCATCTCCACTTATTTAATTATTAAACATGTTATCGTTGCTTCTAGTGTTGTATCTTGGAGCATTGCTCTTCTCAAGGAAATCGCGAGCATAGTGACCCTTCTTGTGACAATTGTAGCATTCAATGTGCAATGATTCCTTGTCTATTCCATTCCTTCTATTTGAATTTCGGGGAGCAGGCTTCCTTGAACTTGATGAACGTCCTTTTCCTTTCTTTTTCTTGTTATGAGTGACGAAAGCAATAGGCTCTCCTTCTTCATTCTTTTGTATCTTGCCTCTTGAGATCATCCTTGATTTTTCTTGACTAATTTTTCCAACCAGCTCATCAAATGACGGGAAACTATTGTTATCGCTTATGGTGGTAATAAAGGTTTCCCAAATAGGAGGAAAACCTATAAGAGTTACCAACAACAACTCCCCATCAAGCACAGTTTCCCCAACTCTCTGCAATTGATCTTTAAGACGAGATATCCTCATCATATAGGATTGCACAAATTCTCCTTTATTCATCTTCATATCTTTGAGTTGATCTTTCAAGGAGATGATTTCATTAAAATTGGTAACTTCATACATGTCAACTAGCTTATCATACATCCCCTTAGACTTTCAAATTTCCAACATAGGCAAGTAAATGATCTTGTAAACCATCAGCTATAATTTTCTTTGCTTTTAAATCACTTTTTTTTGTACTTGTTCTTGGGAGGCTGGAGAGCTTTTCCTTGTATGTACTGCAAGACATCATTGTCATCCTATATGATTTCTAACATTATCTTCCAAGCAGAAAAGTTTGATGAGTCACCCAACTTCTCGTTTTCATTGACAGAAGAAGTGGAAATCTTGACTTGATTAGATAGGATCCGTAAGCTTTTCCAAAGATGAATGCTCTAGCTCTTGTCTCCTTTGGGCTTGTCCTTCATCTTAGCTTTGATACCATGTTAATTTTTGCATTTCTTTATGCTATTTCAATTACTTTAGCCCAATTCACTTATTCAATTAGCAATATTTTCAACAATAATTAGTTCTTCCAATAAACAATAGTAATTGAAGATGGAACAGTAAATGAAATGACAATAGGAGACAATCAACACATCAACATGTAATATTCCAAAATGGAAAAGACAGGAATATAGAACATATGCAGCATTCCAAATAAATCAAAACAGGAACATAGCACTAAAATCTGGAAAATGCCGGAAATACGCTGCGACTGGAAAGTACATTAAGACATCATCATCTATGAGCAGAAACAGTTGGGTCATATCATTATAATCAACATCAAAATAAAGTACATAGTGATCCAAAATGAATGCACTCAAGCCACAAGATGGCTGAAATACAGTAAAGAAAACTAGCACTGGAAATGTGTGCTGTTATTCCTACTGTCGCTACTGGAAACTACTGCTACTGGGAAGAAGAACCATGTGCGGGAGGCTGTTGGAGTGCTCCGAATGATCCAGGATTTTAACCACAGATTCTACTAGAAAAACCCAAAAATGGTTTGGCTAGATTTTAACTTTGGATTTTCGGCCCTTTTTGGGTTGCACACTGCACCCCTACTGGCTGAGTTACACACTCCCTGGAGAAAACTGCGAATATGGGGCTGAAAGAATGATCTATCAGCTGCAACAACACCCAATCAGCTCAATACATGAAGGGCTGGTCCCTTCTCTTGATCTCCAAGCTAGAAGCTTGAGATCTAGCTCCTCCTTCCTTTGCTCAAGTTGCAGCTGCACACTGCACAACTGCTGGACTGAATTGCACTGTTAAGAGGGCTGAAGCTGTAGCCTGCTACTAGATGATGGAATATAGCTCACAACTGATGGAAATGATATCTCCAGAGTAAGGGGAAGACCTCTCACAAGATTCAAAGCTGAAATACTTGGAACTTCCTTCCTCCCTTAGATCTGCCTGACTAGACTGTGCAAATCCTGAAGGAACTGTTGTTGCATGGAGGTGTAGAGATGATGGCCTGATGCTGGATGTAGCAATTTTGATCTCAGAAAACTGAAATGAAGCACAAGATGAAAGGGATGATCCCTCCACCAATTCCTTAGCTGAAATGCTAAGAACTACTTCCTCCTCTCAAACCCTCATATAGGAATGCGTAATTCCTGAAGCTGTATGTGCTGCAAAAAGGGGCTGGATGTTGCACCAATGCCGGATGATGAGTCGCTGCTCAAACAAACCTTCCCAGAGTAGGCAATCGAAGTCCCCTGTGGGTAAGGGTGGGATTCCCGCTTGGGAACACCCATGTGCTAAACAGCGCAACAGACTTAACTAAACAGCTGAAGCATGCAAAAGAATGTCAAACGACAATACAATATCAAATTCCAGACTGATTTTCTTTGCTGCTCTCATCTTCCTTATATGGTTGTGAGCCTTCCCTAGCCTTGGCCCACCTCATAACTACGTTGCACATGTGGCCACTAGTTTCCATGAAGACTGCGCTGTCTCTCCATGATCTCTGCATTTACTTTCCACTCCTCCATCACGTGTGCATTTAATGCACCACTCCCTCCATCACTTCATCGTTATTTCTCTATGATCTTATTTTTATTCGTCTATGATCTTACTTTATCTCCATGATCTTCCTCATCAATGTTGCATGATCTCCATTCTTCCTGCATTAATAAGTTGCTCCACTACTCCATAATGTTGATCTACTATCTAATTAATCCACATACACACACCAAAAGTGGATTTTATTCATCTGTGGGGTTTATGGGTCCCTCCACCCTTTTATTTATTTAATTAATTAAGAAAAGTAAGAATTCTAATATTCCAATAATCTGATGGAAAATTTGGAATATTACACAAGAGACACCGATTTGGTCAAGGACCAGGGGAAAACCCCACAAGGAGGAAAACCCTTTGAAATTATTCTTCTATTATATTGTCTTCAAATGTTTAGTAGAGAGTACAATGAGCCCAAGTCCATCATTAAGAATGAAAGTTAAAGATTGACTTATCCAACAATACAACCAAACAAACTCCAAAAAATGGGCCAATAGTCAACGTTGGTCAAAGTCAACATTGTTCAAAGTCAATGATAGTAGTAGCAACAAATAGTCAACGATCAATCCTCCAAATGAACTTGGTCAGCAGTCAAAAAGTGTGGCTAATACGTTGAAATATGTAACTAGGTTCGATCTTCATAATGGCATACGTAATCATGATTTTATGTATTTAATGAAAAGAAAAAATTAAATTTATTATTGTTATTCTTGAGGCATGGGTTTCATGGTCAAGGGAGATTTATTTTAGGTCAAGCACCCATTGAGTGCTTTTAGGGATTGTCATTGAGTTTACAATTCAATTGAGTCATTGTCAAGATATGAAAGACCCTTTTGGGCATGTTACATAATGTAAAGAAAATTTATTTGAGTCAAAACACCCTCCAAGACCTCGTCGTGGTGCAAAGATAAATTTGGCCTACATGAAGGGACAATTTGGCCTAAAGATAGCAATTTGTACCCCTCAAAAGCCTATAAAAAAGGAACTCAAACTCATTTGGATGCACTGTCAAGCAAGTTCGATCTCTTCAAGATAGAATCTAGAAAAGGTCGAAGAAAAACAAGATCAAAGTTTTGGGCCTCTCTCTCTCTCTCTCTTGTTAGGGTTTCTACAATTACTGGGCAAGACAAAATTATGAAGTTTCATCGAAGTTGTGACATTGCGTCGAAGTTGTGAAGTTGCATTGAAGCTGTCAAGCTGCTTCTAGCTTGAAGTTGTGAAGCTGCAAGGTCAAAGTTATGAAGCTGCAAGGTCAAAGTTGTGAAGTTGCTTCTAGGTCGAAGCTATCAAGCTACAAGGCTGAAGCTATGAAGTTGCTTCTAGGTCAAAGTTGTGAAGCTGCAAGGTCGAAGTTGTGAAGTTACTTCTAGGTTGAAGCTATGAAGCTGCAAGGTCGAAGCTATGAAGCTGCATCAAGGTCGAAGCTGTGAATCTTCTAGGTCGAAGTTGCAAAAAATTTTGTTGGGGGTCAAAGTTGTTGGAAGGTCGAAGTTTCTTGCAGGAAGCTGTGCAAATCAAGAAGGAAGGTTGACTTGGTCTTGGAGGGTCTTGGTCAAGGGTCATAGGTCTTGGAATTCATCAATTGAAGATTCTATAAGAAGAGAAGAATCCTTGCGGGTTTTCCTCTCAACTGGAGAGGTTTTGGCCCAGGTTGATCACCTATGTCTTGTGTCATTTTGTCTTACTGTTATTTATGGTTTGGTAGTTGTTTGATGAAAATAACACAATAATAATTAAGGTGAAAATTAATCTAATCAGCATAAGCAAAAATACATCACAAACAATTATCAAAGTAAGAGAAATCACATAATCGAGTTGCCCCTAGATTTCTCAACATGGTATCAAAGCTAAGGTGACAAGACAAGGAAAGGTAGCTAAAAGAAGGATAGTCAAAGGACAAAACACTAGAAGGACTATCAAAAGGAGTATCAAGAAAGATCAAAACATTTACATCATACAATCAAGAATACATTCACAAGGACCGAGTACAAGAAAAAAAGACCTCAAAACCCTAGCTTATCAAAAGAAGGGTTTCTCTTTTGAAGCATTGTTGGGAAGCTCACATATCATCATCAAAGATCTCAAGGACCCTACCTAGAAGGACCACACATTGAATCATCTTGAAGTCTCTACATTTAAAGAAGATGAGTTGTCATCATCATCAAGGAATCAAGGTGATCTCCCTCTCTTTGAAGGATCACTTTTGAAGGAAGACATCTTCTATTATCAACATCGTCATCAAAATCAAGAAGGAATCAAGTTGAAGATATTGTCATCAAGGAGCATCTTTACTTGAAAAGTCAGTACCTTTATATTTATGGTTGAATCTGCTATCAAAATGACTTCATTTTTCAAGGAAAACAACAAATTGGTTGGGTCATCAAACTTTCTTGCATGGAAGAAGAGGAAATATTTGATCCTCATAGAAAACGAAGTTGTTGAACATGTTAAGGGATCAATTACTAAGCCTCCAAAGGAATAAGCTCAAGATCTAGAAAAGTATATGAAAGGGCAAGTAAGGTCTCAAAGGATTCTCATTGAATCTATCAAGGATCCCCTCATACCCTATGTATCAAAGTTGGAGACATCAAAAGAAATATATGTTGAGTTTTTGAATGTTGGGGTAGCATCGGATGTGCTCTAGCTCCCAAAATTTATGGAGGGACTAGAGTACATAAGATCTCCAAGACCCAGAAAGGGATTTGGGAAATTCCATCCAGTTTGGGAGATAATTAATTAATATTTTTAATTAAGGACTCTAAGTCTAACTTAGGAGAATTAAAATATTAAAGGTAATTAATTAAAACATGTGATGGAAATGTCTCAAGTCACACGGATCACGTTTTCTTTTAATCTTAGCCATCGATTCAAGATTAGATCATGGCCATCGGTTTCCCAACAAGAAAGTATAAAGGAAAGGCCTGTGGTCAGTTGGAGAACACACACATGGAGGCGAGACTAAGCTGAAATTCTAGGGCACGTTTGCTAAGAATTTTCAGAAGTGTTTCAGCTACAAAGAGGAGTAGTATTGGCAAAGGGGATGGTATGAGCTGGTTGAGGCAGAGAGCAGCAACCAGAGGCAACCCAGATAAGCAAAGTTAGCAATAGCAGTTACACAATAGTTGCACAGCGTAGAGAGAAGCTTCAGCTACGTAGGCCCTTCTAGGGCAGCGCTGGGCAATAGGGGACTCTCCAGGGTTACGCAAAGACCCTTCTAGGGCAGCATAGGGTCTATGTCACCCATTCTGGGGTTATGCAGCCCTCTCTAGGCCAACACAGAGGCACGCAGAGGCTGATAGGGGCTGACGCAGGGGCTTCAAGAGTAGCTCTGGGGTTTCTAGGGCCAGAAATTGGCTGAATCTTATAAATCTTATTTGAGGGTGTGGATCAGTGAGTCTTTTGGTCTCAGAACAGTAGGTTAGCTGCAGATCTATCATTTTCTCTTTCGGGTTAACCAGTAGGGTGCCTAGATTTGTTGTATTCAGAAACTACTTAATAATGTAAACCCTCCTGCAGCCAGAAGACTGGTTTTCCAGCATTGGGTTTTTCCAGGGACAGTTGTCCAGAAAATCTTGTGTCACTTTGTCTATGTCTGCATGTATTTATGTTTTTAGATCTGAATCGATGAAAGTCCGTTATGTGTTTACTTCGATGTTAATCTGAAATTTTGGCATTAATAACTTGTTTAAGTAGGAGAAGTATAACCAGATATAGCAGTAGAATTTATGCATAAAGTAACATTTAGAAATTTTCACATAGTATCAGAGTGATTGCAGATCTAGCAGGATCACCAGCAGAAGACTAGATAATCTTGCTACAAAAAGCAGCAGCAACCACAGAAAGCCAGATCTGAAGGGACAACATAGAAACAGAGGGAGCAGAGCCACACAGAGGCCAGAGTGACACAGTCCTACGTAGGCCCATGTACTTATTGCGTAGAGGTAGTGCAGAGATAGAGTTGGGACTGTCTGCTCACACAAAGGCCAAATAGGGTGACGTAGATCTGAAGCCGTATTGATTCAAAAGTGATGGAAAAGAGCTGCAGAAATTCAGAAGTTGCTTGGGGGTTAAATTTTGGAAGATTCAGAATTTAGACTAAGAACTAGGTGACAAAGAGCGAGAGGAGATCAGCTTCTCAGAGGGTTTATAGCCAAAGAAATCTGCAGATCGATCAGAGGATTGAAGAGAGTTGTTTCGTTGTTGATTTGGCATATTTCCAAGAGAGGAAATCAGTTGTCAGAGGGAGAAAAGGGTGGCTTTCTCGCCAAAGACCCTAGATCCGAGCTTCAATAGAGAATCGGGGAGAGGAAGATTTGTTCCGACATATTAGATATGAGCAGATGGCACCTCACGAACTACATGATCAGGATAGGTTGGATGGCCTGTCCAACTTTGCAGTCTGGAAGCCCAGAATCCTGGTAGTCATGGAAGCATATGGTCTAAGAGACCATGTAGAAAAAGTCTTGGCCACGCCGAATGTTGTGGATCTCCTGAAGAAGCACGAGGAAGTTGCGACGCATGCCAAACGTTTCATAATGAACGGGGTTAAGGATCATATAGTTCCACACATAATTGAAAAGAGAACAACTCATGAGATGCGGAAAGCCTGAATAGCCTTATATGAAGGGAAGTCTGTCCAGAGGAGAATGCTTCTGGAGAATCAGTTGTGGTCATTCATGATGACCGAGGGAGAAGAAATAGAGCCCTTCCTTATCAGACTACAGGAAATCAGAGATCAGTTGTCTGCCATGGGAGCAAAGGTCGAGGATGATGTGATGGTAAGGACTACACTCAATGTGGTCACAGAAGAGTGGGAAACCTTTGTCCAAAGTGTCTTGGGTAGAGTGGACCTTCTCGACTAGGACAATATGTGGGCAATCCTTCGTCAAGAAGAACTTCGCTGATTCACCAAGAGGCAGTACAACACGGGATCCAGTAAGGTGAAGAAGGAAGAGGAAGAAGTTTTTGCTCTGGCATCAAAGAGGCAACAAGGGAATAAGAAGCGTGATCTATCCAAGATCAAGTGTTTCTAGTGTGATAAAATAAGACTTTTTGCCAGCAATTGCCCACAAAAGAAGAAGGACAAGGAAGCTTCTACTTCCAAGGCTGTTGTGGCGGATGATGGGTCAGAAGATGACGTAGCCATGAGTGCTCATGAACCACAAAAGTGGGGCGGCATGGATCTGTAGAGGAGCTACAAAGTGGTGGTGGAATCCTTGAACAGCTCATCTCTTGGATCACATTTGAGCTACGGGAGCCTTAAGACAGTAGCGGGACAAGTGGGGCAGTGGGTGCAGAGAATCATGGATGGATCAGAGCCGAAGCTAAAAGCTGAAGGGAGCAGCGTAGTGCATATGCAGCAACAACAATGCAGGGGCTGATGTGACTTTAGCAGCGCAGAGCAAAGATTCTTACGCAAAGCAGAGCTACAACAACGTAGAGGCTTCAGGAGGACAACACAGTGCAAAAGCAGTGTTATGGACTTCAGCACAGGGGTTGATGTGACTTCGACAGTCCAGAGGAGGTCTGCTTACGCAGTGTAGAGCTCTGGTTGTGAAGCTGTCTCCAGATGATAGCAAATATCAGCAGCCTACGGAGCTTCAGTGATGAGGATGCAACCCAACTAACTTGTCTTTAAAATATTGGGTAGTAGTTTCAGTTGTTTCTCTCAGCAACTGAAGTTGCAGTGCAGCAGTTGGTAGCACGGTGCAATAGATTGAGAGGGAGCTGTAGTACAGATGATGCAATGGCGGTGGCAACGTAATGGGTAGAAGTACAGAATGGCAGCAACAACGCAGTGATAAAGGGAAACAGTCCAAGCATCAACGTAGAGATTTACACCAGAGATCAGTGCAGAGCTTCAGGGTGAAGCAAAGTTGTACTAAAGCACATTCCTCGCTAAGAGGGAGTGTTGGGGTAGCATCGAATGTGCTCTAGCTCCCAAAATTTATGGAGGGGCTAAAGTACATAAGATCTACAAGACCCAGAAAGGGATTTGGCAAATTCCATCCAGTTTGGGAGATAATTAATTAATGAGTATTTTTAACTAAGGACCCTAAGTCTAACTTGGGAAAATTAAAATATTAAAGGTAATTAATTAAAACATGTGATGGAAATGACTCAAGTCACACAGATCAAGATTTCTTTTAATCTTAGCCATCGATTCAAGATTATATCATGTTCGTTGGTTTCCCAACGAGAAAGTATAAAGGAAAGGCTTGGGGTCAGTTAGAGAACACACACACGGAGGCAGAGGACTGAGACTAAGCTAAAATTCTAGGGTAGGTTTGCTAAGAATTTTCAGAAGTGTTTCAGTTGCAGAGAGGGGTAGTATTGGCAAAGGGGATGGTATGATCCCAGTGCCAAGAATCAGCAAGAGGCAGAGAGCAGCAACTAGAGGCAGTGCAGAAAAGCAGAGGCAGCAGCAGCTGCACAATGCAGATAGCAGCTTCAACTACGTAGGTGCTACGCATGCCCTTCTAGGGCAGCATTGGGCAACAAGGGACCCTCCAGGGTTACACAGAGACCCTTCTAGGGCAGTGTACGATTTGCGTCACCCATTTTGGGGTTACGCATCCCTCTCCAGGCCAGCGCAGAGGGACGCAGAGGCTGATATGGGCTGACACAGGGGGTTCTGGGGCAACGTTGGGGTTTCCAGGGCCAGAAATTGGCTGAGTCTTGTAAATCCCGTTTGAGGGTGTGGATCGGTCAGTCTTTTGGTCTCAGAACAACAGGTTCACTGCATATCTATATTTTTCTCTGTTGGGTTAACCAGTTGGGTGCCTAGATTTTCTGTATTCAAAAACCACTTAATAATATAAACCCTCCAGCAGCCAGAAGACCGGTTTTCCTACATTGGGTTTTTCCGGGGATAATTGTCGAGAAAATCTTGTGTCACTTTGTCTATGTGTGCATGTATTTCTATTTTTAGATCTAAATCAGTGAAAGTTTGTTATGTGTTTACTTCAATGTTAATCTGAATATTTCAGCATCAATAACTTGTTCAAGTAGGATAAGTATAACGAGATCTAACAGTAGAATTTCTTCATAAAGTAGCATTCAGAAATTTTCACAATATACGATAAGCCAGTAGAATTATTCTCTATAAGTACTGCTAGAGAAGTGATATAATTAAGACAAGAACTCTACAAGATGAAGATATGAAAGGAACATGGAGTGGCCTCATACTTTATGAGGGTATCAAAAATAAGAGACCAACTACAATATTTGGGAGAAATAATGTCCGATAAAAAAACGACCACCATAGGGCTCAATGCACTACCAGAGTAATGGGGAAACTTTACATCAAGCATCTATGGAAAGAAGGAAGATACCCCATTCAATGAACTTTGTTTAAAATTGAAGAAACCAAACTGAAAGAAAGAAGTTTGGGATCAAACGAGCAAGCACAAGAATTTGCTGCCATGGCTAGGAGGAAAGGAAAATTTGGAAGGTTTGGTCCTCAGAAAAATAACAAGAAGGATATGTCAAAATCCAATGTTATGGTTTTCATGAATATGGGAATTACAAAAGAGATGGTGTGAAGTTCAAGAAGGACAACAAGAGGAAAGAAAGAAAAGAAGCTCATATCACAGAAGAAGTGGAAGAACCTGATGAGAAAAATTCCAAAGGGATAGATCTTCACTATTAGGGTTTATCCAATGCATAGCAAGGACAAGTAGGAGGTGAAAAAATCTCCACCATGGAAGTCAATATGCGAAGTATTATGAAGAGATGCATCTTAGTAGAAGATGACATCATACTAGAAGCATACCATTAAAGCAAGAGCTCATGCCATCATTAGAGAAGCTTGAAAGAATAGCTGAAGTAGAAGTCTACAGAGATGTAGAAGTTATCATATAAAGGATGTAGCTCTTGGCAACCTCATTAAAATCATATATAGCACATTTGATTGAAAGAAAGTCATCTAGCATGATATAAGGAATTCATCATACATCGTCATCATGAGAAAGGAGCATTTTCTAGATGAGAATAATCAAGATCCTCCGTTGGAATCTTCACCAGAAGGTTCACCTCTACTTGGAAGAAGCAAGTGTCTCGCTGATCATTCCACCTTGTATGGGATACATTTTTTAGAAGGATGATCGTATGGTGACAAAGGAGTGCAGCAGGTCAAGATGATTGAAGTACTATCAATCAAGGAAAGGAAGTTGTTGAAGGAAGTCTAGATGACCAAAAGGAGAAAAGAGGTATGTATATATTTGATAGATTAATTCATGTCATCATATAGTTGTAGACAGCATGGGTAAATTATCTACCTCATGAGTATGATCAAGGATCTCTTCTTTTGAAAAGATGCATGAAGGCATGGTCCACATATTGATAAGATGAAATCAACATAATATGTCCTCATGAGGTAGTTGACAAAGATGAAGGAACTATGTATGGAAAGTTCCTGGGAAGAAATATGTGAAGAAATAAATAAGAGATCGTAAAAGATGCAACTGTGGTCACAGGAAGTCAACATCCAATGATTAGAAGAATTGATCATGACATCTCCACAGAGAATAAGACTATGATAAGGTTTTTAAAGGAGACCCTTGACATATGAAGTCTTGGAGATGTTTTTATGAATGTGCAGGATGTTGCAAGAAAGCAAGATGTCATGATGAAAGACCATCACAAAAGGCAACTTTGATTTGATGTTGATTTTTTATTTTTGAACAACATTTGGATGGGTTGATGGGCTACTAAAAAGAGATTTGTAGATGTCACCTACAACTGGCACTCATGTGGTTGGATGAAAGATCTTGGAGGAAACATGCCTTGAAAGAGGTAGTTGTATGAGGAAAGAGCCAGATGGGGACTAGAGGATCACTTTCCGACAGAGAGAAGGATGACATGACCAATGTGGCTCATGAAGGAAAGTGATGGATGGTCGATGCCCTACGAAGAAGTCCCAAAAGATCAAGGCTCCATAACGATAAAGATGAAATTCATGACATCAGAAGGAGGAGCTCTTCAAGCAGTTAAAGGTCTCGTGATCTCCAACTAGAGCAGAAAGTTGTTGGAAGAAAGTCTCTAGTTAAGAGGGAGCTTGGAAAAGTCCTTGGATAAGAAGGAGCTTGGATACATTACTTTTATAGGAATGGGTACATTCCTTCACAAGAATGGGTATATCCTCCCTAGTTTAGAAGGAGATATAAACACATCATTCTTGTCTTCACTTTGGAAAAAATAATGGAGGATTGGGTAAACATCTGACATCTGATACTGTTTGAGGATGAGATAGGCATCCAAGATAAGAGTAGTCATAGAGGACCGATATCCTTTAAGGACTAGGAATCCAAGATAAGAATAGTCCTGGAAGGACATACTCTGTGAACACCCGGGTGGGCTATGTGCCTTGAGAGAGAATGTTGTTGGTGTCTATAAGTCATTGGTCTCTCAACATTGTGCTTTGATCTTGTGGAGTGATAGAGTTGTTATTCAAGGCCTTGCTATGTGACAATGTTGGATGATATGATGCTAAATAGATGGGTTACCAATCCGACTCTTCTTATGAGAATTCTTTATAATGAGAATGTCCAAGTACCTTGTATAGATTATGAATACCTCCCTAGTTAAGAGGGAGTGTTGAAATATGTAACTAGGTTCGGTCTTTATAATGACATTAGTAATCATGATTTTATGTATTTAATGAAAAGAGAAAAATAAATTTATTATTGTTATTCTTGAGGCATGGGTTCCATGCTCAAGGGATATTTGTTTTAAGGTCAAGCACCCATTGAGTGCTTATAGGGCTTGTCATTGAGCCTACAATTCAATTGAGTCATTGTCATGTATGAAAGCCCCTTTTGGGCATGTTTCATATTGTCAAGAAAATTTATTTGAGTCAAAAGAGCCTCCAAGACCTCGTCATGGTGCAAAGATAAAGTCAACCTACATGAAGGGACAAGTCAACCTAAAGATAGCAATTCATACCCCTCAAAATCCTATAAATAAGAAGGAACTCGACCTCATTTGGACTCACTCTCAAGTATGTTTGATCTCCTCAAGATAGAAGTTGGAAAAGGACGATGAAGAAGAAGAAAAACAAGATCAAAGTTTTGGGCCTCTCTCTCCCTCTTTTATTAGGTTTTCTACAGATACTGGGCAAGACGAAATTATGAAGTTACATCGAAATTGTGAAGCTACATCTAGGTTGAAGTTGTGAAGCTGCAAGGTCGAAGTTGTGAAGTTGCTTCTAGGTCGAAGCTGTGAAGATGCAAGGTCGAAGCTGTGAAGCCACTTCTAGGTTGAAGTTGTGAAGCTGCAAGGTCAAAGTTGTGAAGCTGCTTCTAGGCCGAAGTTGTGAAGCTGCAAGGTTGAAGTTCTGAAGCTGCATCAAGGTCAAAGTTGTGAAGATGCATGAAGTTCGAAGTTGTGAATCTACTAGGTTGAAGTTGTAGAAATTGTTACTGGGGGTTGAAGTTGCGGAAGAAGTTGTTGAAAGGTCGAATTTTGTTGTTGGAAACTATGAAAATCAAGAAGGAAGTTTGAATTGGTCTTGGAGGATCTTGGTCAAGGGTCATAGGTCTTGGAATTCATCAATTGAATATTCTATAAGAAGAGAAATTCTTCTGGGTTTTCCTCTTAGCTAGGGAGGTTTTGGCCCTAGCTAATTGCCTATATCTTGTGTCCTTTTGTCTCACTGTTCTTTATGATATGGTAGTTGTTTGATGAAAATAACACAATAATAATTAGGGTGAAAAAAAATCTAATCAATATAAGCAAAAATGCATCACAAGCAGTTATCAAAGTAAGAGAAATCACATAATATAGTTGCCCCTAGATTTCTTAACATGATCAACTAGTCAAAGTGCCTCAAAAAAGTCCCAAAATTATCCTTCACGCTTGGTAAAAGTCAATGTCAAAAGGCTATAGAAATCCTAGTTGCAGATCTGAAGTCAACCATAGTCAATGTGCCTAGAAAATCTCGATTTGTGTACCAAGAAATTCGACCCTCCAAAAAATCCAAAAACCCAATCCAAAATCAGTCAAACCATGCCCAATATTCAAAATTCAACCCAAGTCAAATTGTTGGTTAAAACAAAATTCGACCCCCTGAAATTTCTCCTTCCTCTTGCTCGCATGTGTGAAGAGATGACCTGTAATTTTTAGAAGTATAGAACCAATTAGAGAAGAGATGCTTGTGTTGAATCGATGTCCAAATGAGCTTGAGGTGACTTGAATTTATAGGCATTGGAGGAGGGACAATTTGTCCTCTAGGCTAACTTGATCAAGTGTGACATTGTGGGCTTCACTTCAAAAATACACTCTCTTAACTGAATCCAATGATTCAAAGGTCAAATTTGGTCCTCTCAGAATGAGGAATCTAGTCCAATGATTGGAATTTTTTAAACAGCTGCTAAA
>JAXQQM020090503.1:0-36008 GCA_034641835.2 Pinus albicaulis | reverse complement strand
TATGTAACACCCCCAATTTATGTGTTGGAATTTCAAAGTTAGACAATTGAACTTTAATCCTAAGGGGAGTGGACCCCAAAGGATAAATAAATTGTGAATGTAAATTAATATTTAAGTTGAGGAAATGAATAAAATGATGTTGTGCAGATTGACCAAAATGAGATTATGAGATCACTTGCTAAATCCATGAGGATGGACAAGCAAATATTCCCCACAATCTTTCAAAAAAAAAAAAAAATCCTTGAAAGAATTTATTTCTAAAGTAGATTTTGAGGAAAAATCTGAAAATTCCCCAATGATGAGGAAAGTAGTTGGGAAGAGGTAAAAAGATGTAAAGGCTGAGGAAAAGCATAAAATAGCTTTAAAGAGTCCCTAAAATGGGAAGCCTAGGCAAACAGGAAGAAAAGCATCCTGATATTCTGGACGCAGAATTAGAAACAGGCTTTGGGGAAAAATAGCTTAAATAAGCTGATCCCAAACAGATTAGAGGTTGATCTGATATAGGAGGTGGTCTTATCTCGGGGGTGAGTTCTGGGAGAGAAAAAGGACTCTAAGGTTGGGAGGTTGGTTGACTGCATGATTGGTATGTTTTTAAAACTATTGATGTGTTTACTTTTTAATAGTATGAATTGGCTACATATAAAAGTTGATTGGATACTAGAATTTTAAATGCTACATTTAACAGAATTAATCATCAGGAATTCACCTTCTTAATTATGAATAGTTGTAGAATAAGAATCGGTAAAATAGAATCCGACAGAATTTCTAAACCAAGGTTGGTTTAAATCTGTGGATACATATTCCTCTACAGATCATTTAACCCTAGACTACTCCAAATAAATTGACGGAGTTTATAAGAAAAATTTAATAGTTGAATATGTGATTGTGATGGAACTAATTATAGTTCATATTTTTGTTTATGAAAATTGAAGGTTATTACATACATGTACAGACTCAAAAAAAAATATATCCTTCTTGACTTTGTCTAGTGATAGGGACTAGAAAAAAATGAGGAGGAATTTTCCCAAATCTCTAGCCAGTATGTGAACTAAATCTGGAGATTAAAATACTTCACAATTAAATTTTTTGTGAATTAATAAGCTTCTGTTAACCATGAGAGTTCAATAATATACCATAATGCAATCATATGAGCCATAAATAATATCCTCCAATGTCGGAGCACAGTATAGAATTAATATACATCTAAGACCCTAAAATAGGACTATCTATTAACCATCAGCTATGAGAGTCAACAAAAAGGAAATAAAATTTTATAAACAGATTTCTTGTTTATACAAAATCAGCTGTAGTAGAGATATAACGAATTTAGCCATTCCCAGTTCTGTATTATATGACAGCAGAACAACATATAACTAGCTATTAAAGGTATGCATAGAATTCTATATTAAACTATGACTGCAATGTAAAACGAGCATGTACAACCTTATAATCCCATACCTCTGTACCAAATCCAGAACATGGCTACTAACATTTATATACACCTTATTCGTGAGACGAACTAAAGTTTTTGCCGTGTAGTCCAACGAACTACATATTGAAGAGATGACGACATTATAAATGATCACTGTTACCTAAATGGAAACTTTATGAAACGAGAGATCTCAGATATAGATATATACGCCACCATTAGAAATATAAATTCGGTGTAGTTGGGGAAAATTCTCATATACTGTTCAAACGTTACTATTATAAAAACAAACATTTTCTATAACCAGGAAAATTCATATGTAGTGATATAAATTCCATGCGGAAGAACGAGAAGCATAAATACCGTGAGAAATTATATCTTTCTCCATCACCATTTAGTAATTTAGTGGTTAAGCGAAACGTAGCCATGGAACTAAGAAATTTAGAGAAAATCTACATCTGTAGACATATCAAAGACTGAAGCCAGATATAAGAGAAATAGGCTCGCACAGTGTAATATGTTATTACAGAATCGATTTTTCCAGAAAATTATCCATCGCCATAAAAAAATGAGTTCGGTCATGAATCAAAAATAGACGGTAACATTTTAATGAGAAATCTAAGGATTTATCCGAGCCGACAACGAAGGCAAACATGAATTCTGACAAGAGGTAGGCGCCGACCTGTGCCATGTAAAAATAAAAAGGGTTATAATACTTGAAGCGTAAGAATGGGTAGGAGACCCTCGAATAAATTTTGCGTAAGATAGGAGCGTACCTGCCACCAAAGAAATTTGGAACTAAGTTAATATATATGGGAAAGAAATCTTAACCAGTGACATGGTATGAGATTTCGATAACAACCGCAGATTCTACTCACCCATAGGAATGACCGATTTCTTCTATGGAACGCCTGAAGAAGGTGAAAACAAATTAGTAAGAGTATAGGTCGAGTAAATGCATAACCATTCAAGAAAATAAAATTTTTATAAGATATTACCTCCGGAGTGAAGGTAAATTCGATGCCAGAGAATATCACGGGTACAAACCCAGAACGTCTGCATATAATACCAAACATTGAGTTAAATCTCCTGAACGGGATAAATTACAATAAAGCCAGGCTGAATAGAAAATCTAAACAACAAAAATTCCCCAATTCCGGAGTGAGAAAAATCTCATTACCTCGCAGGAATAAATCATTGTGAAGTACGACTGAGGAATAAAAATGATAAGCGCGTTGATCTGGGTGGAATGTAGTCCTACCTGACAGCTACACCACCCTAAACGTTGAAGCAGACCTGGCAGAAATCATTCATGCAAAAACGAACTCAAACCAGGAAGATAAAGCACCTATTGATCAAAATTCGGGTGAGATTCTATGTCGTTACTTCCAAACCAGAGATGAACTTAACCATGAACATAAAGAAAAATAGGTATGATTCATTCACTTACCAGTTAAACCTCCTGTTCATGAAATGATGGTCGCATACTGGTGTGAGGGAATGCCATTACACCTCCATCAACCTCGGCTTTCTCTGAGAAGAATTGCTCATCGTAGCAAATGAAAGCCACAGACAAAATAGATCGAGTTTATAATAACAATAAACCCTAACTAGCTCAGGTCCTCAGCTGTCCACGTGTAGCACGATGGACATCTTGATAAAACAAAGTCACAGAGGTAAGTACCTCCACAAAGCGTCAACAGAAATGATGGTGTACCAGGATAAGAGTATTAAACGATTTTCATAACATAATTTCGTATCCAGAATTTATACGAGCGTACCACAAGGGCTCGGCTCCTTTAATGAATCTGGAGTAAAGTTAAATCCGCAGTCAGAACACCCTGATAGCAATAAATGAAAATCGCTGAGGAAACCAGAACCATTACAAACCATACTGAAAGGAGAACGAGCAAGGACGCATGCCATGGCGGTTCACAACCACGCCATCAAATTTTATAACGAAATAAATTGTTTACCCTAACACCAATCACGAGAAGGTCCATCGACGTGGCATGAGAATTTAATATGAAACCCTATCAATAGGTACTATCCTCATAATTGCTATATCCTAACACAAGGACGAAAGGCTGAGCAACCGAGTTACAAATTATTCATGGGTGTATACATTCATCGTAGTACTACGAGATTTACTCGAATAACCTTAATACTATATCAATTGAATGACAAACTCGATGAGGCATAAGTGTGATCATTTAGTTTGAAGTTGGGAAAAGTGAAAAGGTTATGATTCATATTGAATTATCATACTATACGATTTACACAAATGTTATATTAATATATGAAAAATATATGTATGCAAAAATTTGTTCTAATAAAACAAATCTTCTGCAGATAGAGTTTAGCAATTTTATATGAAATTTTTTTTATTTTTTTGGTGATATCGGGAGACATGACACGTTTTGCTCTAGGTCACGAGCGTAGTTGTTCTAATTTTTCTTTTTGATTGATTTGTGATGAACCAATCTCTCGTCATACGGAGAAATGCTACTGCTCTAGGTCCCGAGGCATAGCTGTTTTATTTTTCGTCGTTTTTATTGATTTACTTAAGAACACGATCTCTTGTCCTAGGGAGGGAAATACTACCCTACTCGTAGGTCACGGCGTTCAAATCGTTTTCCCTCGAAATCTCTCGCCGGTTACAGCTGGCCTAATCTCTCGTCCTAGGTAGGGACGCTACCTCGCTCTGAGGACCTTTCGAGCTTAGATTTACTTTGCGTGCTTTACGATTTCTTTCTATGTTCAAACACCCAATCTCTCATCCCGAGGAAAATTTCACTTTGCTCAAGTCTCGAGCTTTAAAGGATCGTTGAATTTTTGTTCCTTCCTGCGGCTCTACGACCGAAATATATATAAAACAAAAAGCCGCAGGAAGGCAAAACACGCCGGGATGAGGTCGAAAAAGGAAAGCACATCAGCACAACATGGGCTAGGTCAGGGAAACTTCACGATGTGACACATATGTGGAAATCGAGGACTATATTGAAGACTCGGTTTCACTCACGTTGTTTGCTACGCAACATAACATTTACACTTCACTTCAACTCTTGGCACCATCCTTATGCATGGAAGTTGGTATCTCATACGTCTATTTATTAACATACATTTTTGAAATACGTGTATGTATGCATATTTGTAGGACATTATTTTCGAAAAATGGCTTCACACCGAACTACTCGTTATATGTGATTATATTTTATTTTCCAAAGTAGAGTGGTGTAGTGTATAATATCTAATGAATAAAGGCGTAAATAAATGAGATTTCTTTTTAGATCTAAAAGATGAGTTAATTTTATTGCAACACGCGTGAAAATATCATATCGGTGATCAAACACTCAGATTTATTTATGTATGTAGATGCATTATATTGAAAACTAAAATTCCTCACAAATACTCATATTCATTTTGATCACATTCGTGGAAAAAATTCCTTAATTATCCATATCTTATGGCTCGCGGGCTTGAAGAAAAGTACGATGAAAACACGGTTGGGACTGGGTCGTGTTTTGAGGGTCCAAATGGGCATATTTTCAGCCCATTGTCTCTATCCTACATGTCCACTTAATGTACATTTCTAACCCAATTTTAATCACTCGATTTGGATTTGAAAGCAGAAAAATTTATGACCCAAAACAATGACGGGAAGCTGTCTAGGCAACTAAGGAACAGGAGTTGGGACAAATCCGTTTTTGGAGGCTTAAATGACTATGAATTTTTGGAAACATGTTTCAATGGTATATTCACCTATGAATCTAGTTTACAACACAATCTGAATCGCTTTATTTTCGATATCGTATGAGGAAGTTTATGACCAAACATGCGACTTCTTGTCATAAATCAGCACTAACTTGAAAGCTCGCATTTTCATCAACTTTGCTGCACTAGCGTGTTGACCCACCACTTATTATTTCCTTCAAAACCAGTTTCTACCGGAGATATATAAATGAATCTGGTTTAATCTTCAATTTTGAATTGGCGGTTTCAATCTATCATCAAAAATGAAAACGGTATGCTCGAAATATCAGCGTTGGCAGTGCATATTTTAGAAAAATCGAAAATAACTCTAGTATGCGAGGTTGTTCTAAGAAAATTTATCATACCATTACATGGAATTTTTTAGATTTCAATCATAGACATATCTACCGAAGTAAATTTCATTTTTCTACGAGTCACTCAAATTGGACAGAAAAGAAGAAGCTTTATCATTGAAACAACACTGCCGGTTAGTATCGGATTTGGCAGCACCACTCTCCCGTGCGTGCAAGTAATAAACTAATTTTACTTTACGTATACTTTCCCGTGGATGTGTCATAGAGCACTACTTGCTTTTTGTGCATGTTCATGGATTAGCAGAGAGCCCGATCACCTCTCTCTTCTTCCGTGATTTCATGTTTTTATTGTAGGTAAGTACACTCCTTGTTTGTAGGTGCCGGGAGAATAAATGAGCTCAATTTATGAACCAGTGATTCTTCGAGAAGGCTGAGTGATAATGAAATAAAAAAATTTCAAAGATGTTCTCACACACAGAAAGAGTGAAATACTTTTCATCAATTAATGGATTTATAAGATGAGAAATGGAATTGATTTTCTATTTGAAGGTCCAAGTCCTAGCGACATTTTCTCCACTTATTCACCATTCACGAAACAGCATTCTCGCAACAAGCATAGTCATGGTAACTTAAGTTATTTATTTGTTTTCAATAAAAGTAAACTGCTTTATTTTGTCGATTTCTCTTACATGAAAAATAAAAAGGAGTAGGTTCTCTTAAGTTTTCGTGACGCTGTTACACGGATGCTCGCTACTCGGGATGTTCTTGCTCCTCAGGATGCCGCTACTCGATACCTGTTGTTACTCACTTGGTCATTGTTGCTTCCGGATGCTGCTGCCCGAGGATGTTGTTACTCCTCCGACAAGCTATTACTCGCGATGATGTTACTCCGCACAGTGTTGTTACTCCCTGTGCCGCCGTTACCCTCGAATGCTACTCACGGGGATGCTCTTTGCTACTCCTGCATGTCGCTACTCGGCGATGTTGTTACTCCTTGGATCTTTGCTACTCGGAGATCTTGCTACTCTCGGATCTTGCTACTCAACGTCAACGACACTCCTTGGATGTTGCTACTGTGTTGTTGTTACCTTCAGATGTTGCTACTTTACTGTTGTTGCTCCGGGATGTCGTAACTCGCACCGTTGTTACTCGCACTACGTTACTCCGGATGTTGTTGCTCACACCCTTTTACTTCGGATCTTGTTACTCACACTACTCGTTACTGCGGATGCTGTTACTCGCACTAATGCTACTCGGATTTTGTTACTCGCACTATTGTTACCCGGATGCAACTACTTGCATTGTTATTACTCCGATGTTGTTACTCACACCGTTGTTACCCGCATGTTGTTACTCACAATGTTGTTACTCTCACCGTTGTTACTCCGTGATGTTGTTAGTCACACCGTTGTTACTCGATGCCGTTACTTGCATTGATGTTACTCCGGATGTTGTTTCTCGTACTACCGTTACCTGTAATCGTTGGTACTTCGCATGTTGTTACTCGCACTACCGTTATTCGTGACAAGTTGTTACTCGCACTACTATTACTCCGGATGTTGTTACTCGCACCGTTGTTACTCCTGATGTTGTTACCGCACCGGCGATACTCTTAATGTTGTTATTGGCACCTTTGTGATTCCGATGTTGTTACTTGCAGTAATCGTTGTTACCTCAATTTATTACTCCCATGTTATTACTTGCAATCGCTATTATTGTAGATGTTGTTACTCCACGTGATGTGAATCGTCATCGTTGTTACCGAAAATATTTCCAAGTGCTGATGTTGCTACTCCTTCTAAAATTTTATGCATTCTTACTCGTCTGATGTTGTTACTCCTCCCAAGATGTTACTCCATGGGTGGTATTTTTCTAAGTACTCTTCGGTGTTGTTACTCCTCTAGTGTTTTTACTCGCCAAGATGAGTGGCCAGGTACGTCCTCGACCGACTCCATGGATTTATTTGGTATTTTACTTATAACATGATCAACTATGATTGATGGCATACTTTACTTTGGGGAGGGGGGTGGGGGTCTTGTATTTAAAGGATGATTATTATGGTAAGTCCCGTCAAGAATGATTCACTCTTAATTCTTCATTATTTTGTAAAGACTAATCCTTCATGTCACCTTCCTAACATCATTCTTTTTCCCCTTTCCTTGTTATTACCTAAGTCATGGTTGTTGTTAGCCCAAACTCACAACTATTTTTGTTGGCCAATTTTCACATTCAATTCAACATATGTAGGTCTTTCTAAAAAAAAATTTCGATCTGATGAATGGAAAATACTTTTAATGGTATAGGCCCTCTTTTGACATAATGATTGGGTAATCAATTTACCTTTGTTTATCATTTAACATAATCTTATTTTTTAAGGAATAGACTATGCAAAGATGATTTCATCATGTCAACTTTCAACTTTCATAATTGGTCAAATCCTTGATCTTGTAAAATTTATGATGATGACCACGGAATTGTATTTAAATCTTTTTTCCATTATCTAATGAATTGTTCCTCAACCCTAATCTAAAAAATGAAAATTATATTTATCAGCAGTCATTTCAAGGTTATTAGTTTTTGAGAATAAAACTATCAAAATTGAAAATAGTTATTACACAACTCTTTACACCATCCCTAGCTCTTAAGGAGTTGACTTGCCACCCCATTTATTACCATGATCATAGGTCCTAATAAAGTGACATTACCACTAGTGGTCACCAAGCCATGGTAATGGCCTTCGGTCATAAAATTGAAGGACAAGAGGTCTCATCGCGAGCCAACTTTTTCACTTTTGTTAGCTCTTATGAATGGCATTGTTATTAAATGGTTACCATGCGAGAAAAATGATCCTTAGTTGACATCTTAGTAAATTGAAAAGGATTTTTGCAACTATGTACTTATTTCTAATAGATGGGACAGTGGCATCTCAATGGGTTAAAGAGGCATCCCTGTCGAGGCTATGGAGCCTGCTGGTAGCAATGGCTATGCATATGGTATAGAAGTTAATTTAATGCCATAATCTATTTGGTTACCTTATTTTCTCAAAATAATTTCCAATAAAGATGACTCTGCTGTATATACAAGGTTTTCCAAAACTCATGGTTCATGGGGTATATTTAATCATTTCTTAGATGATCGTAAGTTATGGTTTATATCTATTATTGAGTTATAAATATTTACTTTACATGTCGTGATGAAACTTTTAGGATATTTGATATTTGACATATGGTATCATCTAATCTATAATTTCCTTTATTCTACAAGTATCATACATTTAACCAAAGATAGTTGCTTTCCCAATCAAACAACATTTATTCATATCTTAACCAAAACACTAAGAGGCTTGATTCCGATCTTGAATCCCATGTAATTGGACAAACACCTTGAAAAGAAAATACCGAGATAACTAATTCTCTTAATTTTTGTGCTCATAACAAACTAAAGCTTATATGTATATGGAATGCATCTTTTCCCTTCTTATCCATTATTATTCCATGTCATTCACAATATGATTATTTCATTTTTATATGTATGAGGTAATTGAGGTGATGAATTATTGATTAAGGATAATTATGATATTTTTTATAGATGACAAGGAAACTAACTGCCTTGGTGGAAGTGTGAAACACCGCTATACTCTTCGATTACTTTTTTATCTTCGTATGGCTTCCACATTCCACATCACTTTCAACATCATCTCAACTTACATCACCTTCAAAAAAATGTTAATCCATACATACCATTCCACATTTTATGGAGGTAAAACTTGGAGGTAAAATAGCATAAGGTTTTGATTTACTAAAATTTTAGGAGAATGTCATGAAAAATCATCAATTGATTATTTACTCATCGTTTTCAACCATTATTTCCCTTTTCTTTACCACTTCCCATTTTTCAGACAAAATATCTCGGTTTGGGGAGTGTTACTTTCATTATCATGAACATAACATTAATATTATTTATCATCCATCGATCTCATTATTCATTCTCAAAATCTCCCTTATTCCATGTTGTTATACACCTCAAACAAAGATTTCAGCCATGATTGTAGAGACCACCCCAATTTGTTTTCTAGTGTAGCATGAGGGCATGCTAATTCTCGAGTTTGGGGGAATGGTTGCTATGCATGAAGAATTATTTCTCATTTCTTCCTCATTTAAGGTATACAATCCTAAAATTGATTTCTTTATATCCTTAAAATTATCAATCGGATTCTTCTCGAATTGTCGACAACAAATGTATGATTAAACCCAAAATTTCAAGATAAACCAATTTCTTAATTCCAAAAAATCATGCATTATTAACAAAAATCATTTTGCCGATATATTTAAATACGTTTGTTTCATTGATTTGATTTTCTTCGCATTAGAAAAATCTTTGATATACTATAAATTTTCTTACAAAATTTCAGCAAAATCTCGGTTTGTAATAAAGTTTGTATTTACTTGTATCATACTTTGTCGCAACTTCATCTACATATTGACATTATACATGAATTTTTTGAAACGAAGCATTTTGAAAAAAATGTCTCTTCCATCAATATTATGGGCTAGGGTGAGCATTTGGATTATTGTATTACAACTTGGTTAATACTCGAGGCATTGCGCCGTATAAGGACATGCAACATGTTAAGTTTGGGGGAGATGTTGAGCCACTAATTTTGTATTATTATGATCACTTCTTAACATCCATTTCATCCATTTATAATATTCTTTATCACATTATTTATCATAATCTATTATATAATTCCATTTTTATAATTATTTATGCTCTTTTGGGTAAATAATATATTTTTTCTTTATTTTAATTAATTAATGATAATTATGCATGATTTTTCCAATGATAGTTTATTAATGAATTCGTTATAACATAGCTCACTATTTTAGCCTCCAATATCTCTTCTAGATTTCATATTTTATATCTAGTTGTTAATTAAATATTCCAACTCGTAAATTCGCTTTGTATTTAACGTTTCAGCAAACGAAGAAGAATCTTGAAAATCTGAAAAAATATATGAAAAAACTTTCATCTATCTTACCAACGGTTAATATTTAGCACCCCTTCCAAGTACATATGTCTACTAATGTTCTAGAGCTATTGAAATGTTAATCTATCTTACCAACGGTTAATATTTAGCACCCCTTCCAAGTACATATGTCTACTAATGTTCTAGAGCTATTGAAATGTTAATTATTTTTATTCTTATGCTTTTTCTGAAAGGGAAGATACAACTAGGGATAATACATTATTCAAAGAGATTTTGTTGGGGAGAATACATTATTCAAATATATTTCTGCATGGGAGTATGTTATTAAAAGAGGTTTTTGTTGAGATATGAATAAAAAGTGGTTATAGAACCTATATTTTAGTGATGCGAGGATGAAGATCCTCATATTTGTTTTAATCATTGAGCTTAGGCGTGCGAAATTTTCATAAGAAATTCGTCCTGTTCAATTTATTTTTCACAATGTTTTTTCACATGCGTGCAAAATTACTAATAAGATGTAGTGACTTTTTTATTTGCATGATAATTCACAGATGATTAGGAGAAATTGGGGAGCTAACAATGTATATTGATTTATTATACTTTAACAATAGAAGATTTAGAATTCATCTTTATCCAAATTCAAGTGTGGATAAATTGATTAAAACCTAATCCTAACAACCAAATATTTGTGTATAACCAACTATGTGTATGATTTATTCATGTTATTGAAATAAAAGATATTGTAACTTTTAATGCATCAAATTAAATGGTTTGGTTGAATGAAGTGTAACAGATATTCAATTTTAGCTACACTCATGTATATTTGATATGCAATTGCTTTAAAAAATAATTTCAAATTCCAACCAAGAGTAAAGGAGTTTTGTGAAGCAATTAAAAATCTAGGACCTTCTTGTTTCTATAGGTGGTTCATAATGATAGGTAAATTCATTAGGCTACCGTTCATTCCAATAGAGGTATCGAAAGTCACCATAGATCACCATGCGAAGGTGAATAGGGGTACCTGCTGTTGCCAAGCTCTACTCTGCATCGTTTTGTTAAAGTTGTGTACTTGTTGGTTGGTGCCCCATCTCGATAGGCCAAGTGAGCACTCTCTATAATCTATGAGGCTATATTTGGATAACAATGCAAATTCTTTAACTAAAGAAGTTGTTGGTACATTTTGGTTAATTTCCTATAATCTATGAGGCCGTATTTGGATAACAATACAAATGCTTTAACTATAGAAGTTGTTACATAGCTTTTTTAATCTATGGATGAGGTGTGATTAAGTAATTGGTACAAATTGATTTAATGTATGGATGAGGTGTGGATTCAATGTTGTTCATAGTCATTTCACAATAAAAAATTATTAAGATATATATAGTTAATGTTAGTCAAGTTAAGTGTCTTATTCTTTCTACTTAGTAACATGACATGAATATTTTTTAATAATTATTTTTTTTATATATAAAATGAATATTTTAACATAATAGTTTTATACCTATAAATAAAATTTATTTTATTCTATGTGAAAAGGGAAAAGACAAGAAAACCTAGAAATATTAATAATTTTTTTTTCAAAATGGTAGTAAATTTTCATTACTCATTTGTGTTGTATGTTTATGTGTTATTTTTCCGTTATTTGTTTTATGTTTTATTTTTCTTTTATTGGCATTGTAGCTCTTAATTTTTCCATTATCTTAAAAAGGTAAAGACAAGACAAATATAAAAATATTAATAATTCTTTTACAAATGATATTAAATATTCATTATTGATTTCCTTTATATGTTTATGGGTTATTTTTTTTAATATTTTCTTGATGTTTTTTTTTTAAAAATTTAATTTCCTTAATCCTAAAAGGAAAAGAAAAGAAAACCTAGTAATATTAATAACAAGTTCCAAAATAGTAAATAGTCATTAGTGATTTAGATTTGTGTCTATTTCTAATAAGATTAATAAGGAGTAATGAAAATCTATTTCGTAGGTAATAAAACAAAATTTCATAACATATAGTTCCGTTCTCGAAATCAATATGTAGAGTAAGATCCGAAAATAATAATAACAAGTTTGAACCATATAGATCAACTTGAAATGAGAAATAGCATACCCGACGAAGAAAAGAATCTTTCAAGCCCATGGGATACATTGAACAACAACCTTAGTAGAAACTAGAGCGCCCGCGCGAAGGAGCTTCGTGTCTTGCAAAACCATTACGAAGAAATGAAATTTGATGCTATTGAATCTCTTGGTTTTAAACCACAGACTATTGTGAAACCCTAATGTAGATCTACTCATACGTATGGCACGATCTCGGGGCCGGTCATGAATGACTAGGTTACAAAACACTCGCTCGAGAACCATAAAAATCAATCGATACGAAGTACTCGAATGTTAATGAAATTTATGGAGTATATCGTATAGGTACCGTAATATTTCAAGGAAAAGGTAAAACTCTTTAAAACATGGCGTAGAGAAATCTATGATCATTACTACCCACTGGGAAAACGACGAGGAGTGAGACATTAATAAAATAATGGAAGCCGGGATTCGTAATAAAAACAAGTCGCTGTCATATGTCTCATTTTTGAGAAATGGGTTATGATTCGATCGTAACTAAATAAAAAAAAAACCAAATCGTACCCAAGCTCAACAAGAGTAAGAAATCCCCATGTATATCTATGACTCATATAAGAATGAGATTCTAGCATTAATAATTTAAATTCATCCATTGTTCGTAAAGTCGAATAGCAATCATCACAAATATATTAAGACTCGACATATATATATGTATATATATAAAGCCCATGACTTATAAATCGAATTAGTAACACTATATGTACACTATGGGAAAATCGAAAAGGACATGTATAGGAGTGAGCAACCAAACCTAAGAGTAAAAAATATAACCACATGTGATATGTTAAGAATTGGGTTAAAGACATTATGCGCAATATAGTCAACCGAGTTGAAATCCAAAGGTATATAAATTTAAATGTATATATCTTATATAGGTCAGAGAGGTGTTAAAAGAAAAGTTATAAAGAGAGGAATATATCCGTATATATGTATATCTTATGAAGGAAAATATATGAAGGGATAAGGCAACCATGTGGTATAAATCCGTATTGATAGGAAATCAAAACCCGAAGAGTTTAATAAATATTCTATCAATTATTAATCTCTTTTTTTCTACTCTATAGGGAATAATCTGAACGTGAGATTCAATAATATCCTCAGAAAGTTAAATAGGTGATTGAAAAAATAAAATAAAATCGAGGGAAGGAGGAACATTACAAGCTTGTCGTACAATTTTCACATTCAATTCAACATATGTAGGTCTTTCTATTTTTTTTTCGATTCGATGAATGAAAAATACTTTTAATGGTCTAGGCCCTCTTTGAAATAATGACTGGGTAATTAATTTACCTTTGTTTATCTATAAACATAATCTTATTTTTAAGGAATAATTATCCAAAGAGATTTCATCATGTCAACTTTCAACTTTCCTAATTTGTCAAATCCTTGATGTTCTAAAACTTATGATGATGATCACGGAATTGTATTTAGATATTTTTGCCATTATCTAATGAATTGTTCCTCAACCCTAATCTCAACAATGAAAATTATATTTATCAATATTCATTTTAAGGTTATTAGTTTTCGACAATAAAAACTATCAAAGTTGAAAATAGTTATTAGACAATCCCCTTACACCATCCCTAGCTCTTAAGGAGTTGACTCGCCACCCATCTATTATGTAACTGCTATTGATTAATAAAAACCATAGTTTAATTTTAAACATAAATGGTCAACTAGAGGACAAGGTCTCATCATGAGCCGACCTACCATGCTCATAGGTCCTAATAAAGTGACATTACCACCGTTGGTCACCAAGCCATGGTAATTGCCTTCACTCATAAACCGAAGGACAAGAGGTCTCATCGCGAGCCAAATTTTTCACTTTTGTTAGTGAATGGCATTGTTATTAAATGGTTACCATGTGCCAGAACAATGATCTTTAGTTGACATCTTAGTAAACCGAAAAGTATTTTTGCAATTATGTACTTATTTCTAAGATAGTGATGCTGGCATCTCACGAAGTTAAAAAGGCACCCCCGTCAAGGCTATGGATACCGCCGGGAGCAATGGCTATGCATATGGTATAGAAGTTAATTTAATACCATAATCTATTTGGTTACCTTATTTTCAAAACTAATTTCCGATAAAGTTTTAATCGTTGCATATACAAGGTTTTCCCGTAACTCATGGTTCATGGGATATTTAAGCATTTCTTAGATGATGGTGGTTATGGTTTATATCTATTATTGAGTTATAAATATTTACTATCGTGGATGAAACTTTTAGGATATTTGATATTTGAAATTTTGGTATCATCTAATCTATAATTCCTTTATTCTACAAGTATCATACATTTAACCAAAGATAGTTGCTTGCCTAATCAAACACCATTTATTCATATCTTAACCACACAACTAAGAGGCTCCGATTCTGATTTTGAATCCCATGTAATTGGATAGACCTTGAGAAGCAAAGACCGAGATAACTAATTCTCTTAATTTTGTGCTCATAACCACCAAAGCTTATATGTATATGGAATGCATCTTTTCCTTCTTATCCATTATTATTCCATGTCATTCACAATATGATTATTTCATTTTTATATGTAATGAGGTAATTGAGGTGATGAATTACTAATTAAGGATAATTATGATATTTTTTATAGATGACAAGGAAACTAATAAGTTTGGTGGAAGGAAACCCTTCTATACTTTCGATTACTTTTTCTACCTTGCATGGCTTCCACCTTCCGCATCACTTTCAACATCATCTCAAAATTCTCACATCACCTTCAAAAAATGTTAATCCATACATACCATTCCATATTTTTATGGAGGTAAAACTTGAGGTAAAATAGCATAAGGTTTTTATTTATTAAAATTTTAGGAGAATGTCATGAAAAATCATTGACCATTATTTACTCATATTTTTCGACCATTATTTCCCTTTCTTTACCACTTCCCATTTTTCAAAGACAAAATATTTCAGTTTGGGGGAGTGTTGCTTTCATTATCATGAATATGCCATTAATATTATTTATCATCCATCGATCTCATTATTCATTCTCAAAATCTCTCTTATTCCATGTTGTTATACACCAAACAAAGATTTCAACCATAATTGTAGAGACCACCCCAATTTGTTTTCTAGTGTAGCATGAGGGCATGCTAATTATCGATTTTGGGGGAATGGTTGCTATGCATGAAGAATTATCTCTCATTTATTCCTCATTTAAGGTATATTAGGGTGAAAATGTGAAGTCAAGTTAAGACTTTTTGCTATTTTTGAGAAAAAAAATTCATTTTTTTCAGCTTCTTCAACTTTTGCAAACTATAACAATTTTTCTCGTGTAGAATTTCATTTGCGATAAAAATAAAAGTTGTGAGAAATTTTGTTAGCTTTCTATTACTTATTTTTTGAAATTGTTTTATGTAGATTTGATATGTCAACTTAGCGTTTCTTTGAGTGTGTTTCTAAATAATCAAAGGATTCATAAGAAGTCATGTTATGACGCAAAATGTTGTATTCATTGAAAATTTGTGTTTTTGATAAAATAAAATGTGTTACAAAAATATAGACAACGTAGTCTACTTTGTTTTTGTAATATTTACAAAGCCAATGGATGCATATCATAATTACTAGAATTTTTTGAACCGGTCCAATACGAAAATCGCGTATTTTGGATATGTTTCGCGTCAAAAAAAATTTCTTAACATATAAGTTATAACCAAAAATCTAAAAGCTACCGGACAGAGACGACGGACCAATGTAATGCCCCATAATTTTTTCAATTTTTTTTTACAATGTATTTTGGGAGATACAAAATTTTGATTTCATCGAATCACAATGACCCTTAGAAATTGTTTGCACCCATTTTATTAGAAAAATAATTAAAATTAACAAATGTTTATGAAATTCCATAAAATTTATATTTCCCGAAAGTAGATTCAATTCGAAAATGCTTGTCTTGGTTCGGCGCTAATTAACAATATTTCATGGAGTTTAATTAGTCCAAATTTGCACAACCGTATTCGAGCCTAGTTTTTGCGTAATTGGTGACATGTTACTTTGGTCAATTTTTAATCTAAGTTCGTCTAACTATGTTTTCCAAGTAGAAGGCTCGTTAAATCTAACTTCTAATAGTCACCGAACTTTTAATCAAAATTTTGGCCGAACTGGTTTGTATAAATCTTCACGTTCGAAAGCTTTGCAGAGCCCCTACTAAAACACATTTCTGCCGGAAATATAAATTGCGAAGTGAAATGATTCACAATTTTTGCACATTCGCTCATTTCATCTCATTTTACAAAGATCTTGGTTTGGGTTCAAAAACTTATCTTCAAAGTTTGGGTTTAAGAACATTTCTTGAAGAAAATTGATTTTACAAAGAATTGTTTAGTTTCCAAAGAATTTTTTTGGAAGACATTTCTTGGAGGCGGCCTTATTTTGGCAAAAATTGTTTTGAACTTAAAAAAAATTCTTGGACGTACATTCAAAAGACATTTCTTGGAGGTATGTACATGTTTTGAGTTGAAGTAAATATTTTGAGTTTCGTTCCACTTTTATAAGACATTTTTCTCTCGAATTTTTTAAAGTAGTGTTTTGGATTGGAGTATGTTATTTTTTGCAAAAAATTTACATTGAATTTTTTTAAATTAAATCTTTTGTGATTTTTTTTGTAATTGAGTTATTGTCTAATTTTTTGAAGGAAATTTTTTGAACTTCATACCCTATTATCATGGGAAATCGAAGAACTTGTGCGAGAAAATATGATCGAAAAAGAGACCCCGAGGAACGTAGAGAAGAGACGAGACAATCTCGCAAAAGAAAGTTAGAAGCCCTCTCAAATATTGAAGAGGAAAATCAACCTCAAGAAAAAATTGAAGTAGGTATGTAAATGTAAATATTATGATATATTGATATATTTAAAATTTTCCTAATGTAAAATGTGAAGCTTAATTTTTATTTGATGAACTAATTCAAAAAATATTTTGTTTCATGTAAACAGACAAAGATATTCCTCAAAATATTGAAGAAGAAAATCAACCGCAAGTAGAAATTGAAGCAGGTATTGAAATGTAAATATTATGATCTATTGATATATTTAAAATTTTCCTAATGTAAAATGTGAAGCTTAATTTTTATTTGATGAACTAGTTTGAAAAATATTTTGTTTAATGTAAATAGACAGAGATATTCCTCAAAATATTAAAGAATAAAATCAACCTCAAGAAGAAATTGAAGCAGGTATGTAAATGTAAATATTATGATCTATTGATATATTTAAAATTTTCCTAATTTAAAATGTGAAGCTTAATTTTTATTTGATGAACTAGTTTGAAAAATATTTTGTTTCCTCAAAATATTGAAGAAGAAAATCAACCTCAAGTAGAAATTGAAGCAGGTATGTAAATTTAAATATTACGATCTATTGATATATTTAAAATTTTCCTAATGTAAAATGTGAAGCTTAATTTTTATTTGATGAACTAATTTGAAAAATATTTGAAATTTTAGATATATTTATTAATTTAGTTATTTATTGAATATGTACTATTTTTCGAATATGTACGATAAATCACTATCGATAATGAGATGTTAGAAAATGTTGGCACTCACACATATGGAGATAAAAACCCGACCACGTTATACGATATCGTGTTTACCGCATTTTTGAAAAGTATTTCTTAAATGAGCAGTGAGAGTTCGTGCTCAAATTTTGAAAGGTCTCCCTATCATTAAGGAAATTAAAAGAAGCTATGACACTATTGGGTATTCGAAAATCAATCAAAGATAAAAAAATGAAGGAAGAGGTGATTAAAAATATGAGTAGTGCTATAAAGTCAATTAAGAGATCTAGAGAGAAAGATGTTTCAATTGTACGTAGAGGAATACGTATGGCTATGGTTTCCTCAAGTACTCAAGAGAATCGTTTGGTAACATCAAGGCACGAGCATTGGGAACCTCACGAAAACTTTGCACAAACATCGTAAATGGGTTTCAACAGATGTAAATGATGAACTCGCTTGTTGAGAGCTCATTTTTAGGGCAACCATACAAAGATAGACTTGGAGAAAATGTTAAAAAAATAATATATGAATATTGGAAGAACACCCGCATGTTTCACCAACTCGCAAGGCATGTGATGCAAAGAAGATTAGCATGAAAATCGTACGAAGAACATGAAAAACATCTCTTGGAAACCACTTAGATAGAGTTATTCAAGAAGTTCAAAGAAGAGAATCGCCAAATCATGTTTCACTCAAGGCTTTTGTTGTTGCCGTTATCATGTGAAATTTGAGCTATATTATGACACTTGTTGTTTCAAGTATCATGAAATTTGAGCCATATTATGACACATTCCTTGATTTCGTAGAACATTATGGAAGGATTCACCTCCTCCTTCCACTATCCGTGATTTCATATCTCAAATTCTATGTGAAAGAGAAAGCGATGAACTATTTTACAAAAAGAAATGTGTTGGGTGGTAAAAATGCGATGATTGTGGAAATTGACTAAATTTCAAAACAAATATCATATTGATATAAATGATCAATCATTGTCCAACATGAAAGTGAAATGGAAAAGATATGAATATATCGATACATCGATTCAAGGTGAAAATAGTGTTAAAAGAATTGAATTACTAGAAGACGAAATTTTTCTCGATAGACTTTTTGAGAAAGTTTGACGCAGTAAAAATTACAAATAAACCAAGAATTCCCATAGAGCTCGATGGAAAGACTTGCATCCAAAAATCTCGTGAATTTTTTCCACGAGGGACCATTTTGTCGTTGATTGATTTTATTAAAAACTACACATTTGTTCCACAAAATAAATTCGTAGTGAATACTATCATTCCGACCAAGTCTCCATGATTGTCCATATTCTATATAGACATGCCGAACAAAATGTCGATCATATAGAAAGCACGATGAAAATTGACATATCATTAAATAATATCACTTTTATATAAGTGACGATCGTACACATGATACATGTTTTGTACAACATCGTTTTGGAAAAATTTATGATTCATTTAAAAATCGTGGAATAACATTCAATGAACATCGATATGGTCGTACGTATGCGCAGTCAATTCAAATCTCCATGATCATTCTTTTGGTTGTGTTGTCTTCATAAGAAACCTTTTGATTATATATTGTGCAACATTAAAACATTAAACATTTAAAGTTCATTAAATATCACATGCAAAATGTAGATCGAAACCATCCAAAACTTGAGTTTTAAAAACTTCACATGCCATGCCAATTATAATTCAACTCTCCAACAAAAACATTTAACATTAAATATCACATGCCAAATGTAGATTGAAACCATCCAAAAATTTTAACTTTTAATTTAACAAAAAAATATAGATCACAACATTACTTCACATGCCAAATGTACTCCAAGCATCCAAAACTTAAATTTAAAAAACAAAAAAAATTATAACACATGTCATTAGATAACATGCCAAATGTAGTTCAGATGACAACTTTACTTCACATTCACATGCCAAAAGTACTAAAACCATCCAAAAATTAAATAAAGCAAATTATATAATAACAATGTAATAAAATATGTCCAAAAATTGTAAATCTCACAAGTATCAAACTGTATCAAGTTTAACAAATTTTAAAACCATCTAAATTTTGAAATCAAATCTACTATAAATCATGTCCATTAAATGGAGACGAATCTAGCGTCTTCCCTACTAGGGTCTCGCCTCCGTGCCCTATCCCGGTGAATGGGAAAACCCACATACACAATGCACATGTACTTGAACATTAAAATTTGATGTTTTAAAAATGAATGAGAATATATATATCTAGAAGTTCATGTAAGAAACAAAATATAACAAAAAAATCATGCAATACCTCATAAGGTTCCCTCTCCATTTGATGAATACGTTCTCCTATAAGAACATCTCATAGCAGTAAACTATACAATATACATCTACAATTATATATATATATATATATATATATATATATATATATATATATATATATATATATATATATATATATATATATATATATATAATTTATATAAATTAAAAACTTTCAAATGAAAATGCACGTGTACATATATAAACTTATTTTCAATAATATAATTAAAAAAAAGGAACTAAAGACAACTCGTTCAAATGTTGATGTTCCTATCTCCGTCGCTAGAGTCCGCGCATTAAAGAAATCTTCTATAGAACCTAAATTCAAAAAATTTTAAATAACTCAAAATATAGATCTCTCTCTCTCTCTCTCTCTCTCTCTCTCTCTCTATATATATATATATATATATATATATATATATATATATATATATATCTCAATTTTTAATGGAACTTTTTGAGGTAGAATATATATATATATATATATATATATATATATAACTTTTAAACATAAATTTTAAACTTGTGAAAAAATTGTCCATACTTGTGGCTCATCTCCCAAGGAAGTAGAAGGTACATCTCCCAAGGATGAAGAAGGTACCGCTTGCATCTCAAAAACATCAAACTTAATTGGTACCTCGTTAAAACATTTTATCAAATTATATATACACATGTACATGTGTGGCAACAATTATTTATTTTGGAGTCACTTAAAAACACTAACATTTGCCAACATATCATGATGGTCAAACCCATCCGCATCGTTTCTGAACCAGTAGGTCCGAACGTGACATTAAAATTTTCGTCATGCATCATGCCCGAGAACCTATGAATGGTGTCTTAACATATAACCATAAATTTTTGTTAGATTAATATACACATACAAATAAATGTATATACATGTACATACACATGTATTTATTACAAATTGTACACATGTATATGTAAAAATAATTTCAAACCCTAAGGTCACTAACACATACTGCTTCGTTGCCCTCTTCCCTCATGAAAAATTAGGTCTTGCAACCATTGCGACAATTTATTGCATATGTTTGGAGATCTTAAACATTCATGTTGTAAATATCCTCATCTCAGATAATAAAAAAATTGGCACATGCATTACTTGCTTCTAGTCGATTTAAACAAAGATCGACTCCACTCAATTCACTATGAAGATTGTTGATCATAACATCCCTTGCTTCGACTTATTTGAGAAGTCGCATCCATCTCTCGATCGCAGTTTCGACTCGAAACGGTCGACTCACCAATGGCGGCTCAAAGGCGAGGCACCTCCACATCTCGCTTTAGCACCCTTACGGTCATATAATCGACCTTTCCCCGTGCCAAAAAATTCCCCGAAGGAAGGTCAGGGAAGTTGGGTTTCATACCCAAAAAAAATTCTCGTATAAAACATTTGTGAAAATAAAAAGGAACCTCATCGTTCCATGGAAGCCTTCCAAAGGCCGCAAGATGCCGATCATACAAATAACGAGCTTTGTTTGGGTGCTTGAAATACCGCACCTTCAACATTTTTTTTGGCCCTTCCTTATAATTAAATATCGACTTGGCCACTTCCCTTGTAAATTTTTGTTTTACGTCCTCCCCATTTATCGTGACCCATCAATCGTTTTTCTCTTTCTCATCAGTTCTACAAATGAATCCGCCGTTGGCCCAAGATTTCTGTACACTTTCACCATTTCACCCGATGAATGTGTAACTATTTCAAGGCTTTGTCGACTCTCAGCAGTAGAGACAAAGCCATGAGATCTCTTTGCAATTTTGCGTGAAGGCTTTCACACCTTTGTAAGGTGCATTCTGCCATGTTGGTTTCCATGGTATATCAGTAATCTTGGCCGGATAAGTTGCGTCATCGACAACCTTCTTCTTGAATGTAGCTATTACCCCGCATCTATTTTGACCACTAGCTCGAACATTTCCGGCCTCTCGCATCAATATATATAAAATTTCGTATATTAGAAAAAAACACGTGTAAGAAAAGTTGTACAAATTTAATGAAAAAATATTGAAATTGATGGCAACCTTGATGTTGTTAGTTAACATCTTCTCTAACATGACCCCGCCGAGAACCAGACTCTGCACGACGCTCGCCGGGAGAACCGTACCCACAATGACCCCGTTGAGAACCACTCGTTGATTGGCCTTCGAGGGAATAAACATCACCCCTTCCCGCAACCTCGCTACCACTCATACCTCAATCGGTTGAACCTTTGCCACGCCTCCATGGATGGAGTAGAAACCCTTTCTCCTTTTTCTCCTAAAATTAAAATATAAAACTTATTAACAACTAATTTAACTCACAAAGTGAATAAAAAATCAATTCCATATGTACACACATGTATGGAGATTTAAGATTATATTTCTTAAATACCGTGAACATCCCCCGATCCATGAACCTCCATATGGGATTCGATCGATCTTCGTCGTTCATCCTCCATGATATATATCTATTGGTCAACATTTACACAAAATAGAATTCAAAAAATCAATTTGTAATTTAATGTACACAAATTATGTAGAACACAAATTCTAAAGCAATAATTGATCATGTGTGAAATTAAATTTAATCGAAAAAGAAATTATAAAATGATAAGTTCATCAGTCTTCGCTTTTACATGGTGGGAGCACACTTGGAATAAAATTTACCACTTATACACTTTAGTTTGTGGGAGAAATGACACATGTACAGGTTTACCTTAGATTTGTTGTGTTTTATGGATATTAAAATGAAGAGCTTCTATTTAGATCCATTCCAAAGATTGACCGTAGGGGCATTTACTAGATATGTCACCTTTCATAAAAGATGAGATCCGCAGGCTACCTAGCCCTTTACGTACCTCCTCGCCTATAGAACTTGTAGAAGTAAACATCAGAGGCATTAACAATATTAAATAACGTTTTCATGCTCGTACATGGGAATGTGTCTCTTTTCCCTACACAAAGAAATAGTTCAAGGTAGTTAATCTTCATAGGCACGTCATCAAGCAGTCAATGTGATCATCCCCAACTTACTTTTCATGAAATTAGGCTTGGAATCCTCTACAACCCGGTGCATGGAGTTGAATGGGAACTAGATCAAGGCCTTACAAAATACATGCTAGTGAATAACACTTACTAGTTATGCCAACAAATAAAGTGGCAGTAAACGTTTTCTCCTCGAGGTTGTCCAATTGGGTGTGTAATACCAACTTCACCCATTTCCTAACAAAGCTCTCTCTTAGGTTACAAATGTCTTCCACCTTTATTAGTTATATATTTTTCAATTTCCCGTGATCTCCTTTGAATTTTTTCTCCTACCATCTCCCTCTCTCACTCCCCAAATCATTGCCATCAAACATGCCGCATTAAGGATCCGGAGCAATGTTTGCACCATACTTAGAAACCTGCCATTGTCGCTAATTGAAATTGGAGTCATGTATACTAGATTTCTTAAGTGGCTCTTACTTGGACAATATCCCGAGATAGTTTGACATGATGGTCATATGAGGTTGGAAGCTACTTGGTGTAATTTTCTCTTAAATCTTAAAAAACAGCAAAAATGTCATTTTCGATCATTTTTTATTAGCTTCGGTGACATGTGAGATGTTATCATAATTGCAACACAATCATGTTCCATGAGCATGAATTATGAATGTCGCAAGCCAAATTGGAAGGAAAATTGCATTCATTTTAGGCAAAAGAAGGCTATGACATTAAGGTCCATGCTAGAAAAAATTATGCAAATAAGGTTGCTAAGTCTTGATACTTACCATGTGTTTCAAAGCCATAACGTAAGGTTGGCTTTGAGAGTGTCCTCTCAAAGCTCGTCTTGAGATGAAATTTAATTCAATGTCTCTTAGAGTTGCAAGGTGGAATTGATAGAACTATTTGATTTCTTTACCATAGATGGATATCTCCTTTCATCTATACCTTTCTCTACCATCTTATTTCCAAGTGAAATGGGAATTTTCACATTTCGAATGCCATTACCATGTAATGGTAGTCCTGCTAGCTAGGACCTATCACAAGTAAGGTTGTCATACCAAACTATTTCTCTTGCTCAATTCGCGGACCATGACTCTCTTCTCACACTCCTTACCATATAAGATCTTCAATTGTACATGTCACACAAAGTTGGGGGTTCTAGGTCTACACCTATTAGGTAAAGTTACATATTTTATGTCATTGCGGTCCTTAAATTTGGAGGTGTTCCACCTCGAAAAAGTAAGCTATTAAATATGGATGAAAAAGGATTTGTTTTAACTTTGATAGAATTTCCTTGTGGAATTACTGAATTTCTCGATGACATGATGCTAGATTTGCTTAGAGAAGAAGGTTTGGGAGGATAAATTGAATTCTTTTGACTTATTTTTGGCATTGAAGTTTGAAATAGTAGTTTTGATGATTCCATTGATGACCTTGATGAGGAATTTGATGCACACAATATTCACTTTGAAGATGGTTTAGAAGATGATGAAGAATTTGTAGATTTTGGTGTTGTCACCGAATGTTTCTTTTTGTTGTTGGACTTTATCAAGACATGTAATTTAATCCTTACGAGCTGCATTGAAGACCTTGAAGATGTTTTAGATTTTTGTTGTTCTCATCAAGGTTTTTGTCTAGTTTTGTTTCTTAAACCATCATTTCCATGGATTTCTTGGGAGGTAGATTGGAATATGGACTTGGTAGCTAGAACTTTTCCAAATAAGTGAATTTATTTGAAACCAAACCTCTAGTTTATTTTGGTTTAGACAAGGTCTAGAATTTGAAAAGTGAATTCCCTCTTTCTTCCTCTTACATGTCCAATGATCGAATCGGGATTGAGGGAAAAATTTCCTAAATAAAAATTTTCGTTTTATTTGTTGTACAAATAAGTTTTTAAAAGCTAATTAACTCATAAATTTCTCACAAAATACACTTAAAGCTTGACACAACCGCTTCCCAATTGGCTAACTTTAGACGATTCTAAACACATTTTTATTTAACTAATGAGGGAGATAGCCTATAAAACTAGTTTGTCCATATTCAAATCAATTTGGTATCAAAGTACAATTTAGCTCATTTTAGTCAAGGTTAGTTAGAATAATTAGCTATTGGTTTCGTCTTCAATTTCCTCTCAAAATGAATGTTTTTGTGCTTTTGAGAGACACACTAGAGGAATAAGGTCCAAATTTTGATGAAATGCTATGAAAGTAAAGGGTTAAAGGCAAACATGTACAAGGCATAGTTGGAGCCGTACGTTTTTAAGAAGGGCCTAATTATTTGGGTCTTGGTTATGGAAAACATGATGGAGAATGATCCAAAGCCAAGGAGGCACATGAAGTTGTTCCAAGAAGGAATTTTATTTTCAGTTGCTCATTACCTCAAGCTTGTGAAGTTTCAGGTTCATGATGAATGGAAAATTTGACACCCACTTTGCAAGAAGATGTTAATAAACATGCAAACCTAATGAGAATGGAAAGAAGAGGGATGTTGAAAGCTCTATCTAGTCATTGAATTCATTGCTAGTATTTAGAGGAGAGCCACTACCTCATCAAATTCACCTCCTCAAGAAGGCGACAATGGTGAATGTTCAAGGTATAAATTTGCCTTTAATAAAATTGCTTTTGATTATGATAAAAAACATGGTAAATATTCACATAAGATATATAAAAGAACTTGCACATGTTCCTTTTGTGGTTTGAATAATCATAATGTTTATAGATGCTCGAAGAAGACATCCATGCACATTGAAACTTTCTAAATAAATGAGGCAAAAAGTCAAAGGCGCATTGGACAAGGAAAATGATGTTGAAAATAAGATGCAATTGTTTATTACTCATTGCCATAAGAAATGTGACCTTGTGGACAAGTGTTGGACTTTGTATCCAACAAGTCATCCACAACATTTGAAGAAGGCAGAAGAGATAACGACAAGAATGCAAAAAGAGGATTCCATAATCAACATGAGGGTCAAGATGATTCACATGATGAAGTGCACTTAAAAGAAGTGCCATTGAAATGCTTACAATGTATGGTTAGATTTCTTATCCAATTAATGCCTTGCATGTATTTGGATGTTTCATGAATTTTGCAAATTCAAAGTATGGTGCATGTTGCACATGATGTTGAAAGTAGAGTTATGTTGACACACTTAAATGCAAAAAATATGGAAATTTTGTATACGAGATCTATTATTTGACTTGAGAGTCGCTGTTTGAAGAGGCATGTTTTGTCGAATTCGTGTTTGGTTGATGGTTTTGTACACCAATATGTAAGAGTACATGGAGATATTCACATGATGTGAATTTTTTTTTCTTTGAAGGAGAATGATATGCTCACGAGCTATGTTTCTTGCGTGATGTGTTTTCGCTTTGATGGTTTTGTTTGTGACAAGATGTCACAAGATTTTGGGAAGGTCCACTTCCTTGAGCGAGAGCCCTGCTGATTACAACCTAATAATGGGAATAAGATGGGAGTGCATCCTTATTTTGAAAACAAATAGGATTCGAGCTACCTAGGACTCAAACCATTATTTTTAAATTTTAAATATCATGGTGTGTTGTTTCAATGCCCGAATCCACAACCCTAACATAAATTGTTTTATTCTTTTTTTGTAGGACTTATTTGGTTATATTAAAAGTCACTAATCTAAAATTACTGGGTTTAGTTGCATGAACCAAACATATTGTACATATTGAATCGTGAATTTCTCTCTCCCAATCATTTCTAAATCACCTATATCACCAAGAAAACATGTTTTAAAAGAACAGAATGTATGGGAAGACCTTAGGTTTCAAATATTATAAGAATATTTTTGATATGGTTGAGAGAATGTGGAAAATAGAATCCATAAACAAATTATTTTTCAAAAACGTATTACTTTCAAAGTATCAACAAGGAACATGTACAAGGGTGTTCAATGAATAATTCCTTATTTATTTAAATTCCATGATGTATATCTTACTCATACTTTAACAAATTATTAAATAATGATATAGATTGGATAATTATATTATTTGTCATATATTTTGATGCTTATAGAGTGAAAAAACTGAAAGAATCAACTTGTAGGGTCATTTTAATGGTGGGTGGAGATTTGGGGTCTAAAACATTTCCCCAGAGTCAGCTTTGAGGCATTAAATGACATTTCGGGGGTCGAACGATTATCCCTTGTGTCGAAATCTTGACCATTATTCACCTCTAAAGACATATCCAATGGTGCAAGAAAAACATCGAATGGGTTCATTCAAAATTTATGCCTTTAGTAAGTTTACCTATCATGTTGACCACCATCAGATGAGAGAATGACATTTTAGCCCCATTACTCATGCATGGCAAGCTAGCTACATGTGGAATTTTAACAAGACTCTAAAAGGTCTAAAATCACAAACCTCGTTAATGGTTGACAGAGTCAAATCTTACACCTAGTTGGCTATCATGCTATGTTAAATACTTGGCCACTAGGAGGAATAAGAGTCTTATTTTGTGTTATTGTATTTTGTTCCATAGTTGAAAATACAACTAGGAGTGTGTGAAGTTGGGAGAGAAAAATGTACTGAAGTTAATTTTTTATAGACGACCCATACACACCAAAAGTCTTAGCTAACTCTAGAAAGATTATCTCACTTTCTCTCGTGCTCACATATTTTCCATGCCGTAAAAGAGAGAGTAGAGCATGTTTACATTTTAGTGTTGTTTTTCTCCTTACAAGGATTTCCTAGAAAAAGGAGTCTGAGAGCATCATTACTTTTTTAGGGTTGCTTGTCTTCCATATAAGGATTTCCTAGGAAAATAATTATGTTGATTGTCTAGAGATATGTATCCGTGTGTGTTTCATTATGTTCTCTATTTCTTACGTTGTGTTACATTATGTTTTATATTTCTTACATTTCTGCCCTCCTGTTTTTCTTTCCAATCAAGGTTTATAAAATAACATGAGAAGCAACATGGGGCTTGGAACAATCATTTTCATTATCTATATGGAAGGAAAGAAAGGATTATATCACTTTCAAGCTTAAGCTTATGTAGTTTGTCAATTTTTATCATATATTTTTTGGTAAGGGTAAAATGTTTTTTATCCGTAGTACAAGTCATGAGGTCTAGCAATTTTACCTTTATGTAAAGCATGATTCTAGGATTACTACAATTTGTACTTGGTTTTGTGTGAGGTGATGCCTCGTCTCTAATCACTTGTGCCATCTCTCGATGGGTTGTTAAATATTTATAACAATACTTAGCCAAAAATTTATCTATTTGTATTATGTGAAATTATGTAAAAAATGGTATACTATTTTTCATAAAATTGGGTTGAGTTTATCATATATTTCAATGAAAATTGATTAAATATGTTTTGTTTAAAAGGATCTAACAATTTTTTAAGGCATGAATTTGCACCTTTGTGTGGCTCTCTATCAGCTTCACTTCCTCATTTCTAGAAAAAATCTACTTGGTCATTCGTATACCCACATTCTATTCAAATGCATGAGTTTTGAACTCTCGGTAACTATGTTTTTCCACGCGGGAAAATTATGTCACATTTTATACTAACTCTAAATATTATTTTGAAGTTTGGATTGTGTTATTCTTTTATATAATTACAACATTAGATATAAGTTTAAATTGAAAGCTACTTAGATGAAATATAGCTTAGATATGGCATTTGCAAATTATTATCTATTTATTGAACTAAAGGACATAATTATTATACATGTTTAATTTACATTCAAATGCTTCTTTGATTTATCTCCTATAGCTTAATGTAATGCTAGATATATAATTTAAGTTGAAGGCCCATGAGATAAATATGACTTCTATGTGACATTTGTATTGAATCATCTATTTGTTGTGTTATATGAACATAATTGGTACACATATCTAATTTTCATTACTAATATGTCATGCTTCTTTAATTTATCTTTTATAGATGACCGAAGCATCCTTTTTTAATCTATCCTTTTGACTTTCGGATATGTGGGCAATACTCATCCAAATATTTTTCTATCATAAAGCGTTGAGTAAAAATTGTATTCCATTTGTGTCAATGTTAAGGTTGAGCACATGGATTAAAATTTTTATATAAGATGCAGTTACGGTGTACATTTTTATCTAAAGAGTCCAAAACCTCATTTCAAGACCATATGTTTTGTTGATGTAGTTTGATTCGTTATATTGCATTTCTTTTTCTGCGAGTTGTTGCTGTGGGCCTCACCATCGATGATTTTAGGTAAAAAATTATTTACATGGAATTTTGAAGTATCCTAGAATGTTTATTATTTATCACTACTAGCCTTGGTGATTTAGTTGTTTGTTTTGATCTTTGCTTGGTTACCCATATTTAATAGTTGTTCATGTTTAATTCATTGTTAAGGCTTTTTATTGGCCTATCGGGATGTATTTTTCTCAAATCCATAATGGCTAAAAAGAATGAAATTTATCTATGAAAAAGAGAGAGGTCATATGGAAAACAAATTGTTTGCAAGTGTTCTTTTGAACCCATAGAACTTGCAACCCCAATATGGATACAATACTAAGTAATACATGGCCTCCTCATCTAACTTAGCTGAGGGATTTTGCAATACTATATTTGAGTTAGCTAGCTCCATTTCAAGATATTATAATGTTAGATTATTATTTCTATAGATTTTGATTATGGTAGTAAAACGTTACAAAAAACCGAAACTACAAATAATATTATTCTAGATATATGTAAAAAGGACATGGTAGATAAAAATCAAACAATATTAAACTTTTCATAAATAGTTTAGATATAAATACATTTTCTAATTTTGATTGTAAATTCCAAGGCTTAGCAATAATTTTTTCAAATATAATTAATAAATAAAAAAGAACCATTTTCAATCAAAATCACATCCAACATATAATAGAAATAATATTTAAAAACTTCATACACTATGACATTACTATGGCAAGAGCATAAAAATATACAAGCAAAAAAATCCTTTTATATAATAATGGAGAGCTTCAAATATACGAGGAAAAAAATCTTTCGACCTTCTTGTATCCCCGAGAGAAATATTTGCTCAAACAATCATATTTTAAACAATTAAAAACTTCGAGAAAATCATCTTTTTTTTGAATTTCAATTATATAAAAAATTATTCAAATATTTCAAATCCGTACCACGGCTAGTAGCGAGTGTAGGTGCAGTTCTAGCTAGAGAGACTCCAAGAAGGGGTTTCAAGACGAGAGGGTTTCCAACATTCCAGGGTCAACAAGGGAGGCAAATATTTTGAACAAAAGAGGCAAGAACAAGTTCCCTAGTGGTAGTGCTATGCAACCCAAATTAGTCGGTGCGGGTTGCGAGAGCAAGAGTGCGCAGTGATGTGGTAGTCTCCAAAGAGGAGCTTCTAGAGGTAGAACGATTTTCCCAAAAAGCGATGCTACACATTTTTATTAGGTAGGACCGCATCTAGCATGGATAAAATCATCTCTTTTTTTTAATTTCAATTATATAAAAAATTAGTCAAATATTTCAAATCTTGTTTTTTGGCTAGTTGCGAGTGTGGGTGCGGTTCTAGCTAGAGAGAGACTCCAGAAAGGATTTCAAGACGGAGCAAGTTTCCAACATTCCAATCAAGAAGGGAGGCAAATATTTCCAACAAAGAGGCGAGAACAAGTTCCATAGTGGTAGTGCTGTGCAACCTAGTTTGTTAGTGCATGTTGCGCAGCAAGGTGCAAGTAGAGTGGGGTCTCCAAAGAGAGTTTCTAGAGGTAGGGAATGAGTTTCAAAAAGCGATTACTACACATGTTAGGTAGAGATTTGCATCTAGCTATGAGGAAAAATCATTTGCTTTTGCAATTTCAATTATATAAAAAATTAGTCAAATATTTCAAATGCTGTTGGCTAGTTCCGAGTGTAGGTGCGGTTCTAGCTAGAGAGACTCAGAAGGGGTTTCAAGACGAACAGGGGTTTTCCAACATTCGATCGAGAGGGGAGCAAATATTTCCTATAGATGTTTCGCCCTTATTACGTGGTGGTTCTTAACCTCTTGTGCTACGGGTCGTTGCTAATGATCCTGCTTTGGTGGTTCTTAGTAAAATAAACCTAAATTTTACGGGGGCATATAAGATATGAAAATATTTAAGCATGAGAAGATATATCATAAAAGTTGTGGTAAAAAAAATTGGTTGTGCTTCTTTATAATTTTCAAGTTACATAATGTAGAAGGTATGATTTTTAATTAGTCCTAGAAATAGCACGAAATAAAATGTTCCAAGTTAAATAGAAATATACAATTCCGGAAAAGATCCAATTTCAGTATTATTGGTTTCATTGGCATAAGATGGATCACAATATCTTTCATACAAAATTTTGAATTATATTTACTAACATGCGGCATTCTAAATAAGTCTAGTCGAGAATTTTGGTGGTGGTTTTGTCACACCTCTAATTGGAGGAAATTTTTTTTTTTTTTTTTTACTAGATCTGATTCAACCTTCTTCTCTTTGTATAGTAGTATTTAAGAACATCTTACAAGGACCCTTACTTATATCTGTAGCCCATATACTACTTACTTATAGAGTTTTGTTTCATACCACTTCCCAACATATACATGTATAGGTAGATTTAGCTCCTACATGTGTAACTATATTCCATATACATATATTTCCAAACTTTTTCCATAAATACTTAGATTCATATATATATATAGTAAATATAAATATATTTTCCAAAACCCTGTTTACACAATTACTTTAGACATACCTATACAATTAAATAAATTAAATGAGTAGGTGAATATTTATATATATATATAAATATATACCAACGAGCCATATATATACTATATATATGAGTCCGAAGCCTTTGGTAGCACGATGGGGAAGCGCTACTTATATATCCATATACAATAGGCATGAAATTTAACCTAACCCCTCTTGCATATAATTCACTTTACCCTATGACTTAACGCAAAGGGGTTTCTACGTCTATCACGGTTTCATATTATATTCGTTATGTTGAATATCCAGGTCATATACCGGTTGTAGGTAGTCAACCTATCGGTTCATTCGTTATGGCGTGGCTTATGGAGTTTTTTTTTCTATTTCCATTCGAGTAAAATGGCCAGGTGTCAGTGTGCGTATGCCTTCCTGTATCGCTTCCACCTGTATAAGCCTCGGTCAAACCCCTCGACGGCGCCCTGATCATACTGCTTTATTTTGCCTCGCGCGTGTTGTCAATTCGGTTTCCAGTTTCGGTATTCCAGGTGTGGGGTTCTTGTTGCAATTGCGTCCTGTGCATGTCTATCAGAGCTGGCAACCCGCGAGGACTCACTCTTCCGGTTGCATATTTCGGTTTTAGCGCCAAGACAACTCCTTCCATCCTCCTTACCATCCGCTCCTGTACTGAGAGCGTGGTTTATCAGCAGCTGTAGTAGGAAAAAGAAGAAGGTCCTTTCGAAGAAAACCTCCTCATGCATCTGCCGGCAACCCGCCTCCTAAGTACACTGAACAGCCTGTAATTTTTATTAAACTGACAGAAAGGTAGGTAGGGTTGGCTCGGAGTAGACCTGTGAAATCTTTTTCGGGATTTCGGAATTAAGTGATTGCGCTGGAGGTTACCGGATCAAGATCCGAGAGCAGGGTTCTAGGGTTTAGGTGGTCGTTATTAACCCTCATGGCCTCGAGCATCATTCATATTTTTCTCTGCCGTGTTGCTAAATCAGAGCGTTTCTTGTATTTCTTTGCGTTGATGTTTTTTGCAGGGCATCGTCGACTCGCACTATACAGCTTCTAACTTTACCTGTATACTTGTATCTTACATTTACTATTGCAGATTTTCTTCAGCGTATAGTATGTTCATTTTTCATTTCATTCCGTTATGTTATACCAGTTATTCTGATGACTCTACTGACTGTTGGTGTCATGACAGCGTTACAGATCTCGGGTTTTTATGGACGAGCAAGTTTGATCAAATGGTGATGCTCTAGCAGCAGGACAGTGGTTGTATTACCAAGTTTCATCCCATGGCGAGTGTTCTGTCTTCGGAACTATCTCTCGCCCTACACCAACATGTGAATACCATTGCCATTTTCGTTATCTCTTCAGTATGCCCTATGTTCAGTTCTTGTAAGGTTTCTGTATTCCTGTTTTTGATACCTTTCCCTATATTTCGACATATTACGTGTTAAGTGGTCAGGTGCGTAGGCGCTGGCTTCGACCTTCAGGTTTAGCGAGATAGGTCCGGAGATTTCTATTCCTATTCCACTGTGCCGACTCATACCATTGTTTTGACTCTCTGTTATTTCTCAGTCGTTGGTTTCTGAAGAAGTTCGGTTTTAAGAAAGGGTTCATGGTCAGGTGGTTTACTCCCCCATCTCCTTTGCACCTGGGTCGAGGGAATTCAAAAACCCGGCTACACTCCCAATCTTTCGATTTGCTTCGTTTTTCTTATACGGCAGGCTGACCCTAAGTTGAGCTCTTTCATCGAAATTGTCTGTGCACTAATAAATTCAGCTCTGTGCTTCAGTAGGGGTAAACATGGCCGCATGCTCAACGAGCAGGGTAAGGTTGTTTCTCGGCAATTTTTTTTTCATTAAATCCTACTGTATGTCGAATTTTTTGCACAGAAACTACTATGCACTATTAAATCACCAATACGGCCCTTTATCACTGCACAATATTATTATTTCTCGTAATACGTCATGGTAATGAGAAAGCTCTGCACGCAGTTGCGTGAAAGCTCCAGTTAACGCCATTGTGAATGCAGAGTATCATGGTGTCACGGTGCAGGTCTGTTCATTTGGTTTTATATATTCTTTTCTTTGTTGAGATTAATCATGGAAACTCCACGCCGCGTCATGCGATGAAATCATCACAGCAGTTCACCGAATGTGTTTTACAATAGGTTTGGTACATATTATTTCAATTATTAACCATGCATTATTATAACATGCCACTGCTCTCGTTCCAATGTAGATAATGATTATATATAATATTATGGATTCGTATGTGTTTTTCAATTTAAATGTATAGATTCACATCCCTTTGGTTCATATGAAAAATCTCGTTTTCCATAGATAGTTTACGAATAGGGTTCGGTTTATATCACTTTTAGGTCATATAACATTTATGTTTACATTTATATATAACACATGACCGAGTTATATAAAGTTCGACACCGGCCATTATACATATATATATATATGTCTTTAGTCTTTGAACTAATTATCCCTAGTATCGGTACAAAGGAACATATAAACTATTCTTTTTTTTTATTTGCATATGTATGGATATTCAATAGTTCAAAGAATAATGTATAGATTAACTTTTCTCAATTGGTTAGTTATATTTGGTACCTTTTTATAAAAATTAAATATACATATTTCAAGCCCTCATGCTTAACTTCAAATTGCTCGTGAAGTATGGATCAATATTTTCAATATTAATTGACTAAAGGACCTTAGATTTCAATTTATTTTGCTAAGATAATTGTTGTCCAAGAATAAGGATCGATTTGGATATGAATATATATATATATCCTCACAAGAAGTTTCAAAATCGGATAGAATAGAATTGTCCTTTCCAACACTCTTACATAGGTTAGAATACTCATATATTTAATGTATAAATGTTATAAGTGTAGAATGCTCCTATTTACAATTTCTACTCTAATATCATGTTGTCCTTCTTTCTGCCACTTATCCTATATATGTATTTCAGTAGTACTATAATGTTGCTCTAACATACCCCATAAGCATATCATGTCATCATTTTTTTTTTTCTACAAGAAATTCCATAAAAATTTACTCATCTGTAGAGGCCAAGTAACTTCAGATTTAAACCAACATTGGTTTAGATTTTCTGGAGTTTTCTACTCTACAGATTTCTAGTCTACAACTAAACAAAATCTGGAAGGTGAATACCTTAGGATGGATTCTGTTAAATGTAGTACTGATATCATCACACCATTTAATTAACTTTTCTATATGTAGCCAATTCATACCATCATAAAATAAAATAACAAAATTTCAGAACATACCACAAATCTGCAAATGACCAACCTCCCAACCTTAGAGTCCTCTTTATCTCCCAGGACTCACCCCCGAGCAGAGATCACCTCCTAGAACAGATCAACCTCTAATCTGTCTAGAAGCAGCTTATTTAAGCTCAAAATTCCCCAAAGCATGTTTCTAATTCTGCGTCCAGAATAGCAGGATGTTTTCTTTCCTGTTTAGCCTAGGCTTCCCATCTTGGGATTCTTTAAAGCTGCTTTAAGCTTTTCCTCAGCTTTTCCAGCTTTTTCTCACCTCTTCCCAACTACTCCTCTTCATTGGGGAAATTTATATTCCTCCTCAAATCTAAACAAATTTCTTTCAAGGATTTTTAGAAAGATTTTTGGGGATTTGTTGCCTTATCCATCCTCATGGATTTGGCAAGTGATCTCTAATTCTATTTTTGGTCAAAATGCACAATCATTTTATTTATTTCCTCAAATAAAATATGCAAATACATTCACACCATAGTCATCCCTTGGGGTCCACCCCCTTAGGATTTTAAAATTCAAATGTCTAACTTTTAAAATTCAACACACAAATTGGGGGTGTTACAAT